>CAUYRH010017913.1:0-22852 GCA_963574655.1 Perodicticus potto
CAGCAAGTAGGGTGCCGGCCCCATATACCGAAGGTGGCAGGTTCAAACCCGCCTTGGCCGAACTGCAAAACAGAAAAATAGCCGGGCGTTGTGGCAGGCGCCTGTAGTCCCAGCTACTCGGGAGGCTGAGGCAAGAGAATCACCTAAGCCCAGGAGTTGGAGGTTGCTGTGAGCTGTGTGACGCCACAGCGCTCTACCGCGGGCACTAAAGTGAGACTCTGTCTCTACCAAAAAAAAAAAAAAAAAAAAAACCCTCAAAAAATATAGTAAGACAGATAGAAAAACAAATACAATTTTTAAACCTGGAAAATAGGTCTACTGATATTATCTTATTCTACTCTTCTATATGTTGGAAAGATGTTTTTTTTTTTTTGAGATAGAGTCTCTTTCAGTTGCCCATGCTGGAGTACAGTGGTATCAGCAAAGCTCACAGCAACCTCAAACTAACTCCTGGGTTCAAGCAATCCTCCTGCCTCAGCCTCCCAAGCAGCAGGTACATGACACTACACCTGGCTTATTTTTCCTTTTTTATTTTTGGAGAGACTGGGTCTCAATATATTGTTCAGGCTAGTCTCAAATTCCTGGCTTCAAGCAATCCTCTCATCTCAGCCTCCGAAAGTGCTGAAATTATAGGCATGAGCCACTGAACTCAGTCCAAAATTTTGTAACTCAAAAAAGAAATTGTGAACACAGATTCCAGGAAGATAGAGTAGACATACTTTTCCTTATCTCTTCAGCAAAACACAAGTAAAACTCTGAACATTTTTTTAAACAAATAGAAGATGATCTTGAAAGGAGGAGAAAGGAAGCAGCAGATGGAGAGAGACCTCAGAAACCAAAGAATATGAGTTTTCTTTTGCTTCCTATGTCCCAGACTTGGAACTGAAAAAGCCAGCAATGCAGAAATGTCAACAGATGCAGAAAATAAAAGCCCCCAACAAAAGTTTCCTTTCCCTTGGCTCGGTGCCCATAGCTCACTAAGTAGGGCACCGGCCATATACACCAAGGCTGGCAGGTTCAAGCCCAGACAGGACCTGCTAACAACAATGACAACTGCAACCAAAAAATAGCCGGGCATTGTGTCGGGTGCCTGTAGTCCCAACTACTCGGGAGGCTGAGGCAAGAGAATTGCTTAAGCCCAAGAGTTTGAGGTTTCTGTAAGCTGTGATGCCGTGGCACTCTACCCAGGGCGACATAATGAGACTCTGTCTCAAAAGAAAAAAAGTTTCCTTTCCCATCAAAGGCCTAGAAAAAGGGCAGTTTGGTAAGACTTACATATTATCTTACATATAATAACCATTCTACTCCAGACAAACACAAACTGTGTTGTGTTGCCACCCCCAGGCCAAGTCACCCTGTCATAAAGCATCCAATAAACACTGGCCACCAGGGCAGAATCAGAGAAGACCAAGTAGGGACCCTAGACATTCAAACCAACAAACCAGCCAACTAGTAACTAAGCTCTGCAGGGTACTGGAGACTAAACTTACATATAACTTTAACGTAATTCCTATCAAAATCCCAACAAAACTTTTTTGTAGACTCAGATAAGACTGCTCTAAAACTTATATGGGAAGGTAAAGGAACTAATATAAACAATTTTGCAAAGAGTATAATAAAGTAAGAGGAATTGGTCTACCTGATATTAGATAGCTATAGTAATCATGACTTGGTGGAGGAACAGAAACACACGTTAAGAGAGCAGAGAACTCAGAAACAAACCCGCACAAATATGCCCAAATGACTTTTCACAAAAGTGCAAAAGCAATCCAATGGAGGAAAGACAGGCTTTTCAACATTCATGTTGGAGCAACTGGATGTATGTAGGTCAAAAATAAAAGACACCTTGACCTAAGTCTCACATTTTATACAAAAATTAATTCAAAATGGATCACAAGCTTAAGTATAAAACATAAAATAATAAAAGTTTCAGAAAAAAAATCACAGGAGAAAATCTTTCGGACCCAGAGCTAGGTGAAGAGTTCCTAGACTTGGTACTAAAGGCAAAATCCATCAAAATACACGTTGATAAATTGAATGTCAAAACTTGTAACTTTTGCTTTAAGACAGACCCTTTAGAAGGATGAAAAGACAAGCTACAGAAAGGGAGAAAATATTGGCAAACCACATATCTGACAAAGGACTAGTATCTAGAACTCAAAACATCATAGTAAAAAAAGAAAGAAACTCAATCAGAAAATGGACATAAGACATAAAAAGAAATTCAAGAAGACACACAGAAGGCAAATAAGCACATGAAAAGAGATTTAGCCCTTAGCCACTGGAGAAATGAAAATGGAAAGTACAATGAGATATCAGTACACACCATCACAGTGGCTAAAATAAAAAAGGCGAACACATGAAGCGCTGGTAAGGATGCAAAGAAACTGGACCATTCATTCATACAGTCCTCATGGGAATGTAAAGTGGTACAACTACTCCACAAAAATAGTTTGGCATGTTATTAAAACACTAATCACGTAGCTATCATGCAGTCTGGTTATAGTACTGGGCGTTTACCCAAGAGAAATAAAGACTTACATTCACACAAAAACCTGTACATATATGTGTATAACAGCTTTCTTTTTAACAGCCAAAATCTAGGAATAACCCATAAGCCCTTCAAAGGGTGAATGGTTAAACGAAGTGCAGTACAGACATACCACGGACTACTGCTTAGCAACAATAAGGAATGTGCTACAGATGCATCCATCAACCCGGGTGACTGCGGAGAAACGTGCTGAATGACGTCAAGCCTGGAGGGTCACACACAGTACGATTACATTTATGTAACATACTTGAGATGACAAAATTATGGAAAGGGAGAACAGGTTGCCAGGACTTAAGAAGAGGATGGGCTTAGAGGAAAATGGGTATGACGATAAAAGAACATGAGAAACCCTTGTGGTGACAGAAGTGTTCTGTACCCTCATTGTATCAATGCCAATATCCTGGCTGTGATATTGTTTTTTGTATTATATACACTTTTGCAAGATGTTACCAATGTGAGAAGTGGGTAAAGTGTACAAGGATCCTGCTTACCTACTATGTGTACATTAAATAACCACTATTCCTCTCTGAGTCTTCTGAACCAGTGTTAAGGATCTTATATTCTCTCAGTTCACTTCAAACCTTTTTAACGAACTTTCCTTCACTTCATTTACCATCTTTCATTCACATCTGGCCAGGCTCCTTCCCTCCATAATGAATTCTCTACAACCATGACAAATTATGCACTGTGACTCAGAAAATCTGTGTTTAAATCTCAAGCAGCTTTATGTTGTCTATAAGAACAAAAGATTAGAAATAACCCCAAAGTCAATCAATAAAAGACTGCTTAAATTATAGTGAACATGCATACCATGTGGGCATGGTGGCATTGTTAATCACAGCCTTCCCCTTCTATAGACGCAGGAGGGGGCACACGACTCAAGCCTGCTAGAGTAACCCAGCCTCCTGGCCACAATGATCCCTTTGGAGTGGATCATCACAAGCCCAGCCAATCAGAATTACCACAAGGACTTATATGCCAGAGCCACAGAAGAGAACGGCTTCTCTTTTCACTGAAGTGGATAAGTTGAGAGGACATTAAATTAGGGACACCAGGGGCCATTGTGCCTGCCAGCGGAAGAAGCCTGCCTAAGGAATGAGGCCTGCTAAGAGCTATAAAGATAAAGAGCCATATGGACATTGTCTGAGTACGGGGATCCAACCAATGCCAGAAGACAGATGTGACCCTCTCTGCCAGTCAGGCGCGCCCATACATCACCTCTGTGGATGAGCTGGGTTTTCTATTCTGGCAAATAAGAGCCCTGACCAACTGGCCAACTCAGCAATCTAGGCAAGGTGAAATGAAGCATGTTAGTCTTTCCCAAATTGGTTCTATTTATCTGAGATACTGACTACATGAAAAAAGGATTCTGTGGTCAAATAAATTTAGGAGATCTGCCCTCTTCTAGATTCACAGTGCAAATTATCAAAGACTCTGAAGAACTCAGCAAAGAAACTTTAAACTCATTTAGGAATTTTCCAAAAATCCATTTCTCACAGATCTTCAGAGGAAAGATGGGATGGAAAACAGAAGGCCTGAATAACAAACACCCTTGAATCCCTTCTCACATTCTGCACAGATGGATGACTTCATTCTTTTACCAGAAACTGGTTCCTTGCCCATGTACTATGCCTTCCAATCTGTTACTATGAATGAACTGTCCACCTCCCTAAGGGCAACACTTCTGCTCTGACCAGCTCAAGTACAGAATTCCAACAACGTTCCCTCTTCCTATATCATCACTACCTCTCTACTTGATCATCACCATCTAAAAATAATTTCTCCCAGTTAAAAAATGGAAACAAAAGCAAAAGCAAACACTCCTTTCCACCCCATTTCCTGTTACTATCTCCACATTTCTCTCCTTTAAAGAAAACCTCTTTGCAAGAGCTGTCTATTCTTAACAGTCTCCAATTTCCCCTCCCATTCATTCATTGAACAAGTTTTCACCCAAACCACTCCACCGAAATTGCCTGTTGTGAGTCCAGTGACTTCCAACGATAGATAATCAATTCTCAGTCCTCTTATCAACCCCATCTGCAGCATGTGACACTACTGACCCTTCCCAAACTAAGGCATTTTTTCACTGGCTTCTGGGAAGCCGCACTCTCCCAGTTCTCCTCCTCCCACACTAGCCACTCCCCAAGTCTCTTTTGCTTGTTTCTCCTCATCTCTCCAACTTCTCAACACTAGGACATCCCCATGGCTCTGTTACAAGAACTCAACTCTTCTCCAGCTTCAGGCACTCCCTACGTGATCTCATCCAGTCCCCAGTCCTGTAGCCTCAAAACACCACCCACATGCTTATACAAGCAGCCCCACTGCTCCCCTGAACTTGAGGCTCGGATGTCCAACTGCCTATTTGGCACCTTGCTTATATGTCTAGTAAATATTTCAAACTTGAAAAGTCAAAATAGTCTTCCTCTGATGAGAATTCCTGATCTCGGCTTGGCGCCTATGGCTCAATGGGCTAAGGCGCCAGCCACGTACACCTGAGCTGGCGGGTTCGAATCCAGGCCCGGCCCACCAAACAACAATGATGGCTGCAACCAAAAAAAAAAAAAAAAGAGAGAGAATTCCTGATCTCCTCACAACTTTCCCCATTTCATTTAAAGGCAATCCCAACCTTCCACCTGCTAAGGCCAAAACTCCTGGCATCATCCCTGACTCCCTTCTTTCCTTCACCCTAAATCCACTCCACCAACAAAAGCCTTTTGACTCTATCATCAAAATATACTCAGAATCCATTTGTGACTACACTCACTGTTACATTCTCAGTCAGAACCAGTATCAACTCTTGCTCACATTATGGCAATACATAGTTTAATTCCCTAAGAATGTTTTCAGCACACAAGTCAGGGATCACTATAAAAGCCAAGTTCATCTTAGGCTTTGGATCAAACCCTTCCAATGGTATTCCGTATCAGAGTAAAAAGTCAAGCTGAGCACAGTGGTTTGGGTCTGTAGTCCTAGCCCTAGGAAGGCTGAGGCAAGAGGATGAGGTTGTAGAGAATTCATTATACCAATGTGCTCCAGCCTGGGCAACAAAGCAAGACCCTGGATCTTAAAAAACAAAAAGGAAAAATGGCCAAAATTGGTACAAAAATCTGCAAGGACATAAACAATTCTATTAGCTTTCTGCCCTCATTTCCTACCATTCAGCCACACAGCCTTTCTGGTTATTGGAATTCACCAGGTATGTACACACCATTTTATTCCTGCCTGGAATGCTCTTATTCTAGACCCCCAAATGGCTTGCCCACTCAAGCTCTTCAGGACTTTGCTCAAATGCCACAAAAAAGAACTTTCTGAGCGACTCTCACCTTACCCCTCCCATACACACTCACTTCCTATTCCCCTCTACTGCCTGTTTTATAACTGCAGCACTTACTCACCTGTGTTCATGTTTCTTTGTTCTTTCTACTAGAATATACACTCCATAAGGGTAAAGTGTTTGTGTGTTCTGTTCACTGATTCAGTACAGCTACCTAGAACTATATCTAGCTCGCACATCACAGGTTCTCAATAAATATGTTTGATGTAGCTGGGCATGCTGGCATGTGCCTGTAGACCCAGCTACTTGGGAAGCCAAAGCAGGAGAATGCTGGAGCCCGAGCCCACAAAACCACGAGTTTGAAGCTACAGAGAGCTATGATTGCACCACTGCACTGCTGCCTGAGCAAAAAATCGACACTCTGTTTCTAAAAATAAACAGTTTTTAACAAGACAGGGATACAGATACTCAGTATGCCAAATTAGTTTCTGACTCAGGGGCCTTTACACTTGCTATTTCTCTGCCAGAACTTCTGGCCTCAGATATTTGTATGTCTTACTGCCCACTTCTACACTCAAATAACACCTCTCAGAGAGGCCTTTCCAAATCATCCTATCTAAAATAACCACCTTGCCCAAGCAGGTTTCATTTTTACTCGTAACGCGTAGACGACACCATATATATTATTTCAATGTCTTTCTCATTACAATGTTTAAGTTCCATAAGCACAAAAACATCATCTCTTTTTTAGCACTCTCTCTACAATACCTCTGACAATGCCTAGCATACAGCAAACACAGTATATACTGACGTTATGAATACAAAGCTTAATTTCCTCCATACATAGGAGGAAGTTCTTACATTAGGCAGAGAGTTGAAGTAAATCCCTAACCCCTAGGACTTCTTCTACCATTATTATTCTATAAAATAATTAAGTGAGAAAGGCTAAGACCAGGTAGTGTCTTTGAATGTTACTAAAGAACTACTGAAGGATTATGAATAACTGAATGACATTAAATCCATTTTTTAATTACATAATTTTTACATCTCATACACAAACTGTATATGGATCCACTTAAGAGAAAATGAAGAAGAAGGATGAAAGGAGTCCCCTGCAGTAAACATAGCATATCATTTCAGACTAAGAAAGTAGAGAAAGTGCCAAGGTCCTTATTTTACAGAACTGGAGTAGAAGAGTAGGAGAGAAGCAAATTGCTTTATACACTGGTAGAGACAGAATTAGAACTGAGGCCTCTCTGCAATGCTGTGCTCTTCCCACTACAGTCCTGCCTCACTGATAAACCACAAACAATGCAAGCGTCTAATATGACACAAAGAAGTAGACACATCCCAGAAAACAATGGGCAGAGGAAAAGCAGGCAATTCATTTAAGAAATACAAAACAGCCAATAAAATTAGGAAAGAATGATCAACCACACTAATAACAAACATTTCAATGAGTTATTTTTTCAACTACGTCATTGATAAAAGACTGACCAAAACCTTACTGTCAGCTGAGAGCACAGTAAAACTGGTATGCTCCTTCTGGAGGGCAATATATCAAACTTTATAAAGTATGTATACCCTCTGACCCAGCAGTTCCATTTCGGGAAATTCACTCTAGGGAGACAAAAGAGATAAATGTAAGGCAGAGGTTTCTAAACCTAGCTAAACCTAGCTGTGTATCATAGGCACCTAAACAATCTCACTCATCACTATTAATATGGTAAAGTTTTTATTTCAAACATAGAGAGGGAATTATTTAGACTTCAGAAATGTTGAAATAAGTTATAGAAATAAAAATTTGAGAATAAAATGCAAGATACTTAAATGGAGCAACATGATCATATAAAAATTTTTCTCAAAAGTAGAGGAAATCAAGTTTGATAAACGGAATAAAAATAGTAAAAAAAGGAAATATTGAAAATAATAGAAGAGAGGATGCAATATCCTAAAGAGGTGGTTACTTATATAGGGGAGCTTTTATGATAACAAATCCCCAGCTTCCATTCAGAATTAGAAACCGCCAGATAATTCCACTAAACATCCCTGACTTGAGAACCACTATTCTGGCTGGGCATGGTGGCTCATGTCTGTAATCCCAGCACTTTGGGAAGCTGAGGCAGAAGGATTCCTTGAGGCCAGGAGTTCAAGACCAGTCTGGGCAATATGGCAATACTTTGTCCCTACAAAAAATTTAAAATATTAGCTGGGTAATATTTTAAATCTCTGTCCTAGCTACTCAGGAGGCTGGGGCAGGAGATCACTTGAGCCCAGGAGTTTGAAGTTATAGTGAGCTATGATGACATCATTGTACTTCAGCCCAAGCGACAGAGCAAGACTCTATCTCAAAAAAGAAAAAAACACAAAAACAAAAAAGGACCACTTCTCCTACAGCAGTGGTTCTCAATCTTTAGCATCCATTCTATTAACCTGACACACTCTTGAAAACTTCAAAAAGAGATGTCAGTATCTAAGCCCCAGGCCAGTTGACTCAATCTCTGAGAATAGAACCTGGACATCAATATTTTCCAAAAACTTTCCAGTAATTCTCAGGTATAGAGTCACGGTTGCAAACCATTGTCCTAGGTTAGTAGTTTTCAGTGTGATTCCCACATCACAGGGAATTTGTCAAAAATGAAAATCCTGAGAACCACACCAGACATACTGGATAGATAGATAGACCGATTTTTTTTTTCTTGAGACACAGTCTCGAGCTGTCACCCTGGGTAGAGTGCTGTAGCGTAACAGCTCACAGCAACCTCAAACTCTTGGACTTAAGTGAGTCTCTTGCCTCCGCCTCCCAAGTAGCTAGGACTATAGGCACCTGCCACAAGGCCTGGCTATTTTTGTTGTTGTTGTTGCGGTTGTCACTATTGTTTTACCTGTCCCAGGCCAGGTTCAAACCCACTAGCCTTGGTATATGTGACCAGCACCCTACCCACTGAGCTACGGACACCAACCTGAATCAGATATTTTGAGTAAAGCTCAACAAACCCTACAGGTGATTTTAATATGTATTAAAGTTTGATAATCACTGTCCTAGAGTTATTCTTTCATAAAAACCTTCTAGAATCCATGTCAAAAAATATATTACCTGGTCAGCTGATTTTTAACAAGGGTATTGGGGAAAGAATAGTCTTTTTCAACAAATAGTTCTGGGCCAACTGGATAGCCACATGCAAAGAGTGAAACTCGAGCCTCATCTCACATAATATACAAAAACTAATTCAAATGGATCATAGACCTAAATTTAAGAGCTAACACTATGAAACTCTTAGAAAAAAATAGGTGTAAATCTTCATGACATTAGAGCAGGCACAGGTTTCTTAGTTAAGACAACATAGGGCAAGCAACAAAAGAAAAAATAGATTAGACTTCCTCAAAATTAAAAATTTTATGCTGCAAAGGGCCTCATCAAGAAAGTGAAAAGACAGCCCACATAAGGGGAGAAAATATTGGAAAATCTATTATCAGATAAGGCTCTGGTATCTGAAGATATAAAGAACCTCTACAATTCAACAATATAAAGACAATTCATTTTAAAATATAAGCAAAAGATCTGAATAGACGTGTGTCCCAAAAAGATATATAGGTAGCTGATAAACTCAAAAAGAGATGTCAACATCATTAGCCATTGGGGAAAGGAAAAAAAAAAAAGCACAATAATATACCACTTCATCCCACTGGAATGGCTAGAATAAGAAAGACAAATAACTGTTGACAAGCATGTGGATGAAATCACCCAGAGGGAAGGAAGAAGAGAACAGAGTTAGGAAAGAGTACAGGGCCAACCAACTCCAAATTTAAGTACCAAGTAAAAGAGAGCAGCCTATGATGGAAACCAAGCAGAGACCACCAGCGGGGGAAAAAAATATCAGTGGGCCAATAAAGGTAAGGGAAAAAGGCATGTCAAGTAGGTGGGCATGGTCAGGAGTGCTGAATGAAAATGAAAGGTTAAGAAAAATAAACAAAAATGTCTCTTTTGTAAATAGTGGATGGAAATCACAATGTTTCCATGAAATGATGTTGACTAATGGCTAAGAAATTAGGCTACCTTTCTGCATAACCTCGTGTGTAATATGCCATTCAAACATACATGGTTTAAAATAAAACACTACTTTGATTACCTGCAATTAGTCTAAAGTCCTCTTTAAATTATAAGTCTGGAAAACAAAAACTGATTAGGAAAATTTCAAGTATCCAACAGGTTCACCAAATCACCGCAAAGCCTCTTTAAGACTACCTAAAAGAATAGACTCCATAAAAAACTGCTTTATGAACAAGGTTAATGACGTTCTACAATACTTCTAACTTCTTACTGAGACAGGTGTAGTGACCATTTGCCAAGACTGTCTACACAGTTCGAGTAAACAACAACTACGAAACAGGAATAAGCCAGCGAGGTAGGTATCCACGTCACCTTCCAACAGAAAGACATCATTCCGAGATTTAACGAAAGGTTTTATGAGAAAAGAAGAAAGAAAAGTGAAAAAGCAAGACACTTGCTGCTCTGGCCAACTTCAGTTTCAATTCTTGTTAAGACACTGCTCTGTGAAAGCTAAAAAACTGAGAAAACCCTGTCATGGCCACAAATTGATTAACACAGAAAATGACAAAAAGTGAAGTTAAAGCTCACAATAAGGAATGTGATACCTTAAATGCTCCTAACAACCAGACAGCACCTTAGGCCGACAACGCTGTCCTCAATCTGGCAGCCCAATCTGCCTCCCAATCCCCCTATCCCATCTGACAAGTCCCCTTTTAACTGCGAAACAAATAGAAAGCTGAAACTGTATAAGCAATGCTTCGCCATTAAAGGAGCTCTCGCCACACTGTGGCCCACACTGACCCATCCGCCACCCTTACCCAGCAGTCCGAAAATAAATAACAGTCCAAAGGGAGAGAATCAACACGCCACTTTGCGGAAACTGCAGAGACTTTAGATGGAGCGCGCCATGACACATACGTCCCGCCACGTTTATTTACGCATGCTCAGCGACGGTGGCCGGGAGAGATCAAATTGCATCACTGCGGAAAGCGCCAAGTTCTAGTTTAACCTAATTTAGTAGTGAATATACTTCAAGTTCCTTTAGTTGCCAGGGCACCTCCCAGTCTTGGGGTTCTTAGAATTGCATGATAGATAACTTCTACTGAGTTATTATGTTTCAGGCACTTTACCATAAACATCTCACAATTTATTTATTGTTATTATTCCCAGTTTACAAAAGAGAAAACTGGGAATTTAAGTACTTACCATAAATTACTAGTAGTGACTGCCCCCTGAGCTGAATCTGATTCTGACACCCAAACAACCTGCTCTTTTCCCTACATTTTACTAGCTTCCACAACCTTCCGTGAAAAGAGGTTTTGTTAATATGTTTGAGAGAAGGTAGAAAAGGATACAATTAAAACAGTTGGTAGATTAAACTTTCCGGTAATAAAAAGATCTGTTAGCATCAGGAAGGTTCTGTTTTTTTGTTTTGGAATGCTTAGCGTTACATATGTTATCTCACTTTATTATTCATTACCCAAGAACCACATTTGACCATCTGTTTACCAGAACATCTTCACTTTAAAAAGTGAAGGCAACAGGCCATGAACAGGAGGCAGAAATCATGTGATTTATGTCTGACTGTGGGTTTCACCATGATTTGAATCAATTACCTTATTCGGCAAATGCCTCTCATAGTGCAGCTTACTCTAATCAAAATGCCACCCCTTGCTCTGTTTATCCTTATCCTTAAAATATTCTAAACTGTGACCTGAGAGGCACTGCAGTTCTAACCCTGAATTAGAAGTGTGTGTTTATGGTTGTACCATCTCTTTCACTAAACGGAAAGTAGGCCCTAGTTATCTTCTTGGTTATACATGTAATCACACTGCCTAGAACATATCCTTGCACCAAATAGCCTCTCAATAAACATACATTGAATAAATGAATGATTCTATCCCTTTTTCCCAAGATCTAGTTAAGCTCCATTGAGGAAATTTTACTGATCATGCATCTCATCAGTAGAAGCACTATGCAAGATGCTGAAGCTGAAAAGAAAGGAAAAGACTACTACCTCCTGAAAATTCAGGCTACTTCAAGGAAATCATTTCAGTAGAGAACAATGATTAGTATGGAAGATAAACACACAGGGACTTAAAGGTGAAGTAGGGAAACAAATGAAAGCATTCTGGCTAGGGAGATAGTGAGAACAAATGAAAACATCCACACATGAAATGATGAAGTCTTTTACAGTATAAAGACAAAGAATGAACCTGATAACGGTAGAGGACTGCAGGAAGCTCATATGCCAAAACAAGGACATTAGGCTTAAACCTGAATTTCATCTTTGGGCAGCATAAAAGGGTATGAGTAGATTATTCTCTCAGGAGAGTGGATTGAGGACAATACTACAGTCATGAAAGAATAGTGAAAGCTTAAATTGATGGTTGTGAGGAATGGGATGGGAGGACAGATTTGGAGAGAGATTAAGAGGTACATTAGCATGACTTAGTGATTGAGAGCTGTTTAAAAAGAAGATACAAGGATATTTCCAAATTTGTGTCTAAAGCAGCCAACACAGGTACTTCCTCAGTGAAATCTATTTCTTCAGGTCCTTTCGTCTAAATTGTTTGAAAAACCAATAACCTTAGCTCTTTTTAGGACTTTATCTTACAGAAATACACATAATGACCTATATTCCAGAGTATTTTTGAAGCACTGCTTGTAATGGCAAAATGCTGGGAACTCTCTCTGGCTCCTCAATAAGGAATTGGTTAAATATATTTGTAGTGTCTGTACAGCTGTTGAAAGAGATGTTTGCTTTTAATGTTTTATCCATGCAATATTCTTAAGTAGAAAAAGCAAATTGCAGGATAGTGTATACAGTATTGTATATAGCTACTGGAATAAACGTATATACTACCTCTGGTGAGATATGTAAGTAACAGATAATGTGGTTGTCTCTGGGAACTGAGACTGGGTAATAGGGTAATGATGTTGTCTCTGGGAACTGAGCAGTTCAAGGGAGATTTACTTTTCCCTGTATACCATTTTTTACTTTTTATTATTGTACTATTTTAATATATTATTTACTCCAAAATACAGCAGGTTGGTTAGAGTTAGGATTACAGTTATGGTTAAAAATAATAATAAAGCAGGTGTGGTGGCTTGTGCCTATAGTCCCAGTTACTAAGGAGGCCAAAGCAAGAGGATCACTTGGACCCAGGAGTTCAAGATCAGCTGGGCAACATAGCAAGACTCCATCTCTACAAAAAACATTCTTAAATTATCCAAGAAATTGGCCAGGCATGGTGGTATGTTCCTATGGTCTCAATTATTCAGGAAGCTGAAGCAGAAGGATCACATGAGCCCAGGAGTTTGAGGCTGCAGTGAGCTATAGTATACATAAAATTTCCTATGTAGAAGATTAGATAAATTTTAAATTTAGTAGAATGAATTTAAAGGAACCTGTCTGATATATGAAATTGGAAAAGTATCAATAATAAGTATTCTTAATTTTTAAAATTCAACAAGTCACAATACATCAAACAAATATTTTGTTATTTATATCAGCTCTCTATGGCTTTCAACAAAAATCCAATTCTAATTTCTTAAGCCACAAGAGTCAGAAACACATGTAATTCAATGCTAGATGCAAAGATTTTGATTGTGTCTAATAAATTAGGTATCAGAATGAAGTCCACCAGCTGGATACCATACAACTAACACAGTTTTTAGAAAGATTGTTCAGGTGTTATATGAACATAAGAAGAAAGATGGTGACAGTGGAGATACAGGGAAAAAGAAATACAAGATCTAGTTGAAGGGAAAATTTGCCCAAAATGGGTGAATGATTCAATGTAGAGAATAAACACAAAGAATGCTGATGTTCTTAAATAAACTGATAAAAGATCATATATCAGCCTGAAGAATTTTAAGTTTTAAAAAATCATATAAAAACATGATATGAAATGAATTACCCTCCTATTGTCTTTGGACTAATGCTGACATTTTCTCCGTATTAATCTAACCACTAGGGGTCAGAGCGCTATACTTCTAATATCAGTCTGTCTGCACAAATAGATTTGGTTCAATTTTGTAATTAATTTTATCTTTTTATTCTCCCACTCTCAGTACAAGTGGTTTAGGGGCTGAACAAATGGCCTGTGGCCCGGGTCAGAGAAATGAGAACATTCCCTTGCCCAGCATGTAACCCACACCAAACCAAGGTGAACTGTGGGCTGTTGGTCAACTGTGAGAATCTGAGGATAAAGCCTCTAGGGCTAACGCGGGGAGAACACCTCCCTGTGACCAACACTATTTTATAGGACAGCAGAGCTGAGAGATGAAGGGAGAAATCAGTAAGTTCTGAAGACAACTGTAAGGCTCCTCCATCCAGCATGCCTGGAATTAGCTTTACTTCTGTGCTGTTCAGTTTTGTTAGCAGGTAAATCCTCTCCCCTTTTTAAATAAAGCTAACTTGGAAGTATTTCCATTACTGGGAACCAAAAGACTCCTGGCTAACCTTCTTATTGTTACATATTCTCTTATGATTAAAAAAAAATAATGTACATCTCTTGTCTAACTCCCTGATTGCTTACAAGCATCTGTGGGAAGGAGACATACAAGGTTTTCTCTGTCCTCCACTAAGATATGAATCATATCTTGTCAACTTACTGAGTTACATAATAATATATTTATTGAGTATGTACAGTATACCAAGTATCATTCTAAATGTTCAGGAGACATAAAATCTTAAGAGTATATAAGCTTACAGGAAAAGAGACAAAACACGATAAATGTGATAATGTATGTTCAAAGGTAATAAACAGGGGTGAAAAATTATGCAAGATTATGAAGAATCAAGAATGGGGACTTGCAATTTTTAAAGATGATTGGATCACTGAGAAAAGGAACTTTAAGCAAAGGTATGGAAAGTGTGATGAGTTAGCCAAGGAAAGTCAGAGGAAAAGCCATTCAAAGAAAAGGAACTAGATTCTGAAAAAGCCTGGAGGTAGGAGCGTGCCTGACCTGCTTGAGAAATAGCAAGAAGATCAGAGTGGTTTGAATGGCGTGAGAGAGCCAATGAGTAGTAAGAGAGGAGATCAAAACAGGAGCTAACAAAACATTGAGGGCCTCATGGGCCATAGTCAGAACTTGGACTTTTACTCTGAGAAATAGGAGCCGAAGGGCTTATGAGAAAAGGAATGTCTCAGGAGGTCAGTTAGAACACTATTGTAATAACCCAGGCAAGCACTGGTGATGTCTTGCACTAAGGGGACAGCAGTAGAGGTGAGGAAGAGTGGTTTGATTTCTTTTTTGAAGAAGAGTCTCGCTCCTTTGTCTGGGTAGAATGCTGTGGTGTCATCATAGCTCACAGAAATCCCAAACTCCTGGGCTCAAATGATCCTCTTGCCTCAGCCTCCAGAGTAGCTGGGACTATAGACATGCACCACCACCCCTGGCTGGTTTTTCTATTTTTAATAGAGACGGGAATCTTGCTCTTGTTCAAGCTGGTCTTGAACTCCTGAGCTCAAGCAATCCAGCCGCCTCAGCCTCTCGCAGTACTAGGATTACAGGCATGAGCCACCACGCCCCACTTGATTTTTTATGTACTTGAAGATACAACCCATGGAATGTCCTGAAGATTTGGAGTCTAGTTGAAGGAAGGAAGGAAGGCAGGGAGGTAGGAACTTTAAAGTTTTTGGCCTGGACAAGAAGATGGAGTAGATTTAGGAGTAGAAACAGAGATCAGAGATTGAGGGGTTTTTTAATTTTTAAAATTTATTTGAACTTCTCATTTTGAAGTAACCAGATAGTTTTTAGGTTACAAAAATATTACAGTTAATCCATGTATGATCTTCACATGGCTTTCCCAGATGTTAACATCTTATGTAACCAAATTATAATCATCAATACCAGGAAACTAACATGGACGTGATACTATTAACTGTTCCAATCTGCTCTTCATTTCTTTTTTTTTTTGCAGGTTTTGGCCAGGGCTAGGTTTGAACCCACCACCTCCAGCATTTGGGGCTAGCGCCCTACTCCTTTGAGCCACAGGCACCACCACAACCTTGATCCTATCAGAGAACAAGGGACAGTTATTTTGTGAAATGTTCCTCCATTTGAGTCTGTCCAGTGTTCCCTCACGACTGAATTCATGTTATGAATTTTTGGCAAGAATGCCACAGAGGCGATGCTGTGCCCCTCTCAGAGTCTATCACCCTACGAAGCACGTAGTGTGTCTCATTGGTGGGGATATACTTTGAACACTTGTTCTCTGCACTGTGGAATTACTGCTTTTCCCTTTGTTATTAGTAAGTGTCTTGTGGGAAGATACTTTGAGATTATATAAGTATCCTTGTTTCATAGCACTTTACTGCCCACTAATTTTAGCATCTGTTAATGATAGTTGCAGGCAATGATTTTTTACTGTGGTTTGGCAAATCGTTACTTTCCATTCTCATCACTTCTTCTACTGATATTATTAGATAAGCTGTCCTTTCTTCCCCATGTATTTATCTATTCAATTATTTATTTATATCAGTATGGACTCATAAATGTTATTTTATGCTATGGCTTATAATCCATTACTAGCATTATTTAATTGCTCAAATTATCTCAGATTTGGCCATTGGCCTTTAGGTTGGCTTCTGTGTTCTTTTGACATATCTGCTTTATATGTGTGTGTGTGTATACACATACATATGTATTTTTTAGCACTTCCTTATTTTCTGGAACCACAAGATGCTCCATCCCTGGAATCAGCCAATTCTCCAAGGAGCTATGGTTCCTGTTGGTATAAAATGGTATTTAGAAACCAGTCTATAGATACTAGGTGTGCTCCTGACTGCTGGGTGTCTCTGTTTCAGGAGCTCAGTTTTAAACACAGTAAACTTGAGGTGTCCACTAGACATCCAAGTGGGTTGTTAACTTGACAGTTGAATTTATGATTCTGAACTTTAGGTGAGGAGTCTGGGCTATAGATATAAATTTGGGAGTCGTTTGTTAGTAAGTAGTGAAAAGGACTAAAAACTGAGGCCTAAAACACCCTAATATTAAGATAAGGGAGAAGAGGATGAGCTAACAAAGAATACTAAGAGGGAGCATCCAGTGAAGCAGAAAGAAAACTAAGATTGTGGTGTCCCAGAAGCCAAATGACAAAAGTACCTCCCAGAGGAGGGAGTGATCAACTGTGTCAAATGATACTGATGGGTCAAGTGAGATGAAGACTGAGAACTGGTGAAGTGACTGAGCAACCTGGAAGGGCAGTTCAGGTGAAGCGATGTGGGCAAAAATTGAATGGAGCAAATGCAAGGATGAAGAAAGGGAGAGAACCAGAGGCAGTGAATGTAGACAATTTGAAGTTTTGCTGCAAAGATATAGGACTGTAGCAATGGAGGAAATACATACAAATGGAAAGAACTTTTTGGGGATCAGAGACAACTTTGCACATAAGAGCATGCTTAAATGCTGAATAGCAGCACTTGTCTGGAGACAATTGTTGCTATTGGGAAATTAATGATACAGCAGAAAGAGGGGAGGAACCATTGAAGCAATATTCCTGAGAAAGGGCTGTGACAATTTTCTGGGCATTATATCACAGTACCTGAGCTATAAATAGTTGAAGAATAAATTAGCATTGTTCACCTAGTTTTAAAAATCGAATACATTTAGCTGGTGTTATTTTAAAATCCAAAATTAAAGACATGTAATTTTTTTTTAAACTAGAGATTTCTAAGAAGACATTAGAAGATATGACTTCTAATGACTGTCAACTAACTGTCAACAGTGAACTAATGTATTATACTAGACGTATGTTAATATTTCATGGGCAAGTATCAGAATGTGGTCACTGTTAGGAAGATAATAGGAAGAGAAAATTATTTTTAACCATAAGGCACTCGTGGCTTTTATTTAAAAGAAGAAAATACATTCTTTAAATGATCTATATTAGCTACATATCTCACTGGCTTCTTTCCAAATGTTTTTCCCAAAAGTGATAAATCTGTAGGAGAAATTCAGAGATTTGCGATTCCACCAAAAGCAACTCTCTTTGAGAGTCGGTGGTAAGAACACCAAAGGCCCAGGAGGGTTTCACTAGTGAGCAGCTCTCTGTCAGAGAACTGCACAGAATCCTTGTAGCTCTGATTTCGTGAGAATGTCTTCCCAGCACCTACAGAAAAAGCAGGACTAAACTGCAGCAGCTGGGAAGGAGAAGAAGCAAGACGTATTCGTTTTGCTTTATTTCCTTATTCTAAATTTCTCAAAGGCCCTCTTTGGGGTTGTAACCAAAAAACCAAACCAGGACAAAATAAGGGAAACAAGATTTTTTGTTTTATTCTCTGTTGTGTTCTTACATTTGCCTTCTATAATTTCTCTGTAAATGATTGGTAAGAAGACAGAAAAATACTGAGTACAAATGCACTCAGTAAATAGTTGTAATATTTATTTTGAAAGCATATATTTAATTATGTTATGTATAAATATAGGCAGAATTCAACTCGGCGCCCATAGCACAGTGGTTACAGTGCCAGCCACATGCATAAACATTGACGGGTTCAAGCCTGGCCCAGGCCAGCTGAACAACAATGACAACTGCAACCAAAAAATAGCCAAGCATTGTGGTGGCCTGCTGTAGTCCCAGCTACTTGGGAGGCTGAGGCAAGAGAATAGCTTAAGCCCAAGAGTTTGAGGTTACTGTGAGCTGTGATGCCACAGCAGTCTACCAAGGGTGACATAGTGAGACTCTGTCTCAAAAGAAAAAAAATTATATATATATATATATGGGCACAATTCATATCTGAATGAACATTCGCTCAAAGCAAAAGTAGTCCCAGAGGTTGACTTGTTTTTACATGATGATGATGTATTTTTAGACAAATGACATACATGAGTTTGTTTAATTGATTGTTGATTATCTCAGCTAATGGAGGGAAACAATGTTGTGGTCCAAATCATCTGAAGTCATTTATATTTGACTTTGAAAAAAAATTGTTTGACATTTAGTAATGAATGTGGGTATTCTCAACATTCTAAGATCTTTAAAAATTTCAAATGAAGCAATGAAAACATCGAATAAAAATATATTCGGCTCATACGCTGGCCCTGTACATATTAAGCTTGCAATAGATACCTGGTAATTACTCACAAGGAAATTTCACAGCTTCCTCATCTATCTATTAGCAGCAGTGTTCAGACATTGTTTTCCCTTAGTCAGAAGAACCTCTTACCTGCTTTAATTCTGAGTGGTTCAGGTGGGCTAGACTGTCTCAGCCTCTACTAGTGAGCATGCGACTAAGACCAGCTCCATCAGAGCCTGGTATTCCTCCGGCCACAGTAGTGGATTTCATGAGTACATGTAGCTTTGTACATGTGTTCACGTACAGCAAGCCCTATCTTCCCTTGCAATAGGTTCATGGGTGACGCATGGTAACAGCTGTGAGTCCCTAGCTGTCATTTTATAAAACATGGGCATGACCTTCTGGCCCTTACAGATCTGTCCAGAGTAGACCCCCCACCAAATCGGCCCAGAGCTCTTTCCCCATGTATTAGAAATTAAGACTAGGAGATTCCTGTATCAGTGTTGACATCACTTTAACAGAGTTGTGTATTAGGGAGCTTCTGAGTGACTGGGAGAAGGGAAAGTTGTTCTAGAGAGAGAACAAGAGAGGAAACCAGCAGTCAGGCAGAGAAGCAAAGACAAAAACTGAAGAGACAGTTACTGATTCTGATCCTTTAAAGGCCACCTACATACATTCTTGACCCTTAGTCTTCTAAGGGCACAAATTTGAATCATCATATTAATTTCCTTTATGAATCTAGCCCCCGGTAGAGTCTCATTGTCAATCAAGAGTCTTTACTAATTCTGCAGCCCATGGAGATAGTAGTAGAGAAGGCAGGGGTAGGAATTTGTAGGACAGATAAGACAATAAAGACTGGGGTGGTGCCTGTGGCTCGGCGAGTAGGGCGGCAGCCCCACATACTCAGGGTGGCAAGTTCAAGCCCGGCCCCGGCTGAACTGCATAAACAAAAAATAGCCAGGCGTTGTGGTGGGCGCCTGTAGTCCCAGCTACTTGGGAGGCTGAGGCAGGAGAATCGCCTAAGCCCGAGTGTTGGAGGTTGCTGTGAGCTGTGACGCCATAGCAATCTACCAAGGGTGATAAAGTGAGACTCTGTCTCTACCAAAAAAAAAAAGACAATAAAGACTGGAGGGGGAGGAAATTGAAGGTATCAGAGGGAACATATGAAGTGGCTAAAAGCCCAGGTCAAGTTGGGTTGAGAAGAAAGCGAATTCAAAATTGGATAAACCCAACTAGAAGAAGTGAGAAGGGACAGGGCTGAGGCTGGAGGTCAGAGTTAGATGAACCTGCTGCCTATGGGAGTCAGGTATTCACAGGAAAGGAGGGTGCATTCTGAGAGTGAAGTATCAAAGACAAAGGAGCTCTAAATTGTATTAAGTCCCAGAACGTGTCTAAGAGAGTTCCTTGTTAAAAGGAAGTAATAGTTGGAATAGAGATTAAGGAACTCTGGGACTAAGAAATGGAATGTATAATTTACCTAGGTTAGTGGCAGAAATTAGGTAGAGAAGAATGTGAGCCAGATGTCAAAGCCTCAGTAAATATGTGTTTATTAGTAATACAGGTAATTGACAGATTCAAAATCATATTGGAGTTTTTAATTCTCCAGTGTCAATAAGGAAAATCTGAGTGGATGAAGTATTGTATAAAAGGTTTTGACATCTTCAAATGTAGACTTAATTAATATTTGAAATAATTCAAGTGAGGTAGAGGACCTGTATTTTTAATGCATATGAAATATTCTCCAAAAGAAGTACAGCCGTTATAGAATACAGTATGTAGATTCCTCAAAAAAGTAAAAATAGAAGTGAATATGATGTGGAAATCCCATTGCCTCATAAATATCTAAAAGAAAATAAATCAGTATATCAAAGAGATATTTGCACTCCCATGTTTATGGCAGGACCATTCACAATAGTCAAGATATGGAATCAACCTAAGGGTCTGGATAAAGGTGAATGGATAAAGAAAATGTCGTACAGGCTTAGCACCCATAGCACAGTGGTTACAGTGCCAGCCACATGCACAGAGGGTGGCAGGTTCAAACCCAGCCTGGGCCTGCTAAACAACAGTGACAACTGCAACAAAAAAAATAGCCAGGCATTGTGGCAGGCACCCATAGTAGCAGCTACTTGAGAGGCTGAGGCAAGAGAATGGCTTGAGCCCAAGAGTTTGAGGTTGCTGTGAGCTGTGACGGCATGGCATTCTACCAAGGGTGACATAGAGAGACTCTGTCTTGAAAGAAAGAAAAGAAAGGGAGGAAGGAAGGAAAGAAGGAAGGAAGTAAAGAAAGAAAGAAAAAGAAAAGAAAAAGAAAATGTGGTATATATACACAATGGAATAATATTCCACCATAAAAAAAATGAAATCTTGGGCAGTGCCTGTGGCTCAAAGGAGTAGTGCGCCGGCCCCATATACCAGAGGTGGTGGGTTCAAACCCTACCCAGGTTAAAAACTGCAAAAAAAAAAAAAAAAGAAAAAAGAAAGAAATCCTGTCATTTGCAGCAACAACCTGGAGGGCATTGTGTTAAATGAAATAATCCAGGCATAGAAAGACAAATATTGCATGTTCTCACTCGTATGCAGAAGCTGAAAAAGTGGCCCTCATATGGAGGTAGAGAGCAGGATGGTGGTGACCAGAGGCTGAGAAGAGAAGGGGTTACAGGAATAAATGGAAGTTGATTAAGGGTTACAAAATATAGTTAGATGTAAGGAATAAGTTCTAGTATTCAATAGTGCAGTAGGGAAATCATAGTTAACAATTCATTGTATATTTCCAAATAGCTAGAAAAAAAAAAGAATTATAATGTTCCAAACACAAAGAAAAGATAAATATTTGAGGGAATTGATATGACATTTGCCCTATTTTGATCATTATACAAAGTATAAAGATATCAAAATATCACATGTACCTCCCCAAATACATACAGCTATGATATGTTAATAAAAAATGTTTTCAAGGCCACTCAATTATGATAAAAACAGAAATTATTAACAAAAATATAGGCCAGGCATGGCGGCTCAGTGTGTAATCCTAGCACTCTAAGAGGCTGAGACTGGTGGATCACCTAAGCTCAGGAGTTCAAGACCAGCCTGAGCAAAGGAAGACCCCACCTGTACTAAAAAATAGAAAAATTACCTGAGCATTGTGGTGGGTGCCTGTAGTCCCAGCTACTCAGGAGGCTGAGACAAGAGGATCGTTTGAGGCTGAGGTTGCTGTGAGCTATGATGCAATAGCACTCAAACCTGGGGGCAACTGATTGAGACTTTGTCATAAATAAATAAACAAAACAAAACAATTATATGACAAATGTTAATTCTTCTAAAAAAATAGACTTATCAGGAAGAAAATTAAGAACACCATAGAAGTCTGTTTAGAAACAATAATAATGATATATACAATGGAAAACTATTCAGCCACAAAATAGAAGAACATTCTTTCATTTGCAGCAATATGGATGGAACTGGAGGACATTATGTTAAATGAAATAAGCCAGGAACAGAAAGTGAAATATTATATGTTCTCACTCACTGGTGGAAGCTGAAAAAAAAGTTGTTCTCATAGAAGTAAAAAGTAGAGAATACTAAAGGCTGGAAGGGTAACTGAGGAATGCAGGAGGAATAGAGATTAGTAAAAGAATATAAAATTACAGTTAGTCAGAGGAAGTAAGTTCTCAAGTTCTATACCACGGTAGGATGACTATAGTTACCATTAACACATATATAGCTTCTGGCTCGGTGCCTGTGGCTCAACGGGCTAAGGTGCCAGCCATGTACACCTGAGCTGGCGGGTTCGAATCCAGCCCGGGCCCGCCAAACAACAATGACAGCTGCAACCAAAAAATGGCCCGGCATTGTGGCGGGTGCCTGTAGTCCCAGCTACTTGGGAGGCGGAGGCAGGAGACTCGCTTGAGCCCAGGAATTGGAGGTTGCTGTGAGCTGTGATGCCA
>CAUYRH010017914.1:0-18468 GCA_963574655.1 Perodicticus potto
ATCCTTTTCTAATTAGAACACTGAAGAGTATACGTGGCACATTTCTGAAACTGATCGATGCTATCTATGACAAACCCACAGCTAATATTTTACTAGAACTGGAACCAGACAAGGTTGTCCTCTGTCACCATTACTATTCAAGGTAGTGTTGGAAGTGCTAGCCAATACAATTAGGCAAAACAAGGAAATAAAGGGCATCTAAATGAATCCAAGTTTTATAGAACAAATTCTTTCATTAAAAGAGGGGCAACAGAGAAAGATGAAGCTTTTCTTGCCTCCATTGTTTGTGCTTAAAAAAGAACAGTCTTCAAATCAGAAGACTGCATGTTCCTCCCCCCAAACAAATCACAAGCACCATTCTCACTCTCCAGCCTCCTGACTCCTCTCCTTTCTGTCTCTTCAGGGAAGCCCCTGGAGACCCGGAGCTCTGCATTGCCAGCATTTAAAGCCACTGTTCTCATTAGGTGAGGTCCTCCCAAATACCCTCCCCTAATGTGCATAACGCAATGATACATTTCAAAACTATTAAGAATGTCTTACCATAACAAATAAGTAAGCGAGGAGCTGGTTATGTTAACCAGTTAGATGTAAGCATTCCACATTGTATATCACAATAGCACAGGGTACTCCATAAATGCATTAACGTACAGTTATGATCTAATAAAGAAAAAAAATAAAGCCACAGTTCTGTGGATGGTGGGCTCCCCAGGGGGTCTCCTGCTTGCTAAAGTAGCCTCCCTGACTTGGCCCCCACCTCCAGTCCTGCCCAGCTGTAACCCACTGGGCATGCTACTGCCATACAGACCCTTCTAAAGTGCACGTCTGGTCATGTTGCATGCCTATTTAAAATCCCTCTGCTCTGTCACTTCTTATTGACCCATGGACAAAGTCTAAACTCCTTGGTAATGTACAAAAGATCCTTCTTATCTGGGCAGTGGCTCAATTCTCCATCTCTCAACATTATGTTCTCTGTCCGGCTGGACAAACTTTGAGCTGAAATTTCAACGTGCCTCACTTGCTCTGCATTGAGGCTTTGCTTAGGGTGGCCCTTGGCCAGGGATGCCCTTCTGCCTCACTCTCTCTACCTCCCTCCCCTGAGCTTGCAGTCTTCACTAACTTTTCCATCTCTTCTGCAGCACTTGCAGCCTGCCCCTCCCTTCCTCCCAGAGCCTGAGTGGGAATCACTTGCTTTCTTCTAAGTCACCCTCACTAAACTGTATTCTCTGAGGGGAGTGACCCGCCCATCTTGGCTCCTGTTGCATTCCAGGTGCCTGCTAATGCTTGGCGCAGAGAGATGCTTGGGGGTACATGCTGAACATGATCTGGCCCTGTACCACATCCAGAGATTTCCAGGCTCTGAGCATTGCCAGATTACTATAAACTCGACCACTACTTGTGATTCTTTGTCCTGCCCTGGAGACTTCACCAGTGACCTCCAGGTTCCTTCCAGGTGCCACGATTTGCTTTTCCTTCCCTGGCCATGACCATCCAGCCACATACCTTGCTTTATTCCTTGTGGGGTTGATAATATCCCCAGCTTCACGGGGACAAAGGCTGTCTCTGTCTTGCTCATTGTGTTGTTCTAGTGGTTTGCACTTAGTAGGGGCTCAGTAAACATTTGTTGAGTGAATAAAAGAATAAGTTCTGCAATTCCATGGAGAACAGGGGGGTTTGAGAACTTCTCTGCCCAGTGTGTGTGGACAGAGGTGGTCCTCAGCCTCTTTGGGCCACTCACAGAACTGCCAGTGCATAAATGCTTCTTCTAGAAACTCTTCTGATGAAATTTAGGTCCCAGCTCTGATTCCCTGGACCTGGGGGAGAGATACAGATGTGTCTTCCCCCATTCTTCTCACAGCATCCCCAGCACAGGCCATTTAAGAAGCCCCAGATTCCCACAGGAGAGATTTCAGCTCTTCGCAGAATTTATTGCAGAGATTAGGTGCCGCCAAACCCATCGATATCAGCTCCCATCTAAACACAGGGTCACGAACAGGAATGAATTCAAGTTGTCTCTTCGGAAGGCTTCTGCAGGCTTCAGAAAGCCACTACCTGTCACAGACGATTGATTCGCAGGAATGTGGCAAGTAAGCCCGGGCATTCTGTGACAGGGGACATCTCTGCCAAGGGTCTCCAAAAACCCCAGGCACAGAATTCACCGAGGGAAAGACGATACTGTCACCTCTGTTTACAGGTCTGAGTTCTGAGTCTTTATAATTCCCTGACCACAAGATTCCCCAGTTCCCACTTACAATCAAGACAATTTTATAATGTGGGAACATGACAAGATACATGAAACTCAAGAGTGTCTTTTTTAAAAATGGCAAAGAATATACAATTTGTACCTTAGCTTTTGCTAAAATTTTTTAAATGAAAAAATGGAACAATACATAGAAACCCATAAGATAGCTCATCTTAATCGGATATTCAAATGAGTAAGAAAGCAATCGTAGGAGTGAAAGGTTCTCAGGAGAAATTGAGATGGAACATGTATTTGGTTTTGGTAGAAGAAAGATCTGGGCTCCCCAAACAACCTTGCTGGCTTCCACCTGCAACCCTCAAAGTCACGGGTCTTCTTGTGTCGCCTTCTGCCTCTGTAGAGCGGGATATTGCAGATATTATACTTTGTTGGTTTAGCACCACAGTATTCCTCTGGGGAACAACCCTGTTCTACTCATCCTCTCAGAAGAAGTCAATTCTCATATCACAACTCAGAGACAGCTGGGAACATTTCCCAGTCCAGTGGGGTTTGGTGGGCTCAGCTGATTGCATTTGTGGAGCTAATTCTTCACCCCTCCCTGCATAAATGCCGCTGTATTTCTTTCATGCAAAGAAGGGATCTCTTTTTCCATTCTTGACACAGGGGGTGCCGATTATATGTAGCAGAAGTAATGGTGAGTCACCTTGCTACTGAGCCTGGTATGTTGTCACTTGCTGTTGTTAGGCCCTTGCCATCACTGTGGTAGTACACTTGGTCGACCTGCTGGGGGAGGAAAGACAGGTGGAGCAGAGCCATGTCACTCTAGTTCCCTTGGCTGGGAGGCAACCCACCCCCAGATATGTGGGCAAGAGAGTTCAAGATACCAGCAGAGCCCCCAGCTGACCCCCAACCAACCCTGGCCACGAGAAAAACATATTTATTGTTATATGTCACTAAGACTTCATTGCCTAATATTTTTTCTGGCAGTAGATAATTGATAGAATGTGTGATCACATTCTGGCTGATCAAAACTAGAATTAAAATTTTTGCTGGAATAATTAACCCAGAGGGATTTGTTTCTCTTCTGATATTTATAATGAGCCTAGAGAAGCTGGAAGGACCATGTCAACTTAGGGAGAGTCTACCTGAGACTGAAGCCAACACAGAACAATCAAATTTTTTAAGTGGGAAGGAAGAATTCTAGCGATGTCTTTGGAGCTCCTGGATCCATCTATGTCTAAAACAACGAAGCTAGACTTTTCAGTTAAATGAAATGAGTGATCACTTATTCATTTTTTTTTCTAGAGTAAATGTAGGCTGGATTTTAAACCCTTGTGATTAAGAGTGTCCTGACCGGTGAAATACCTAAAATAATGAATATTGTCAGGATTAATGAATTGTAAATATTTCCCAGTTGGAAAGACAGAGTCTAGGAAAACACTGTTATTTCCATGAAATTCTAAGTAGTAATAAAAACAACTTTTTCTAGTCTTTCTTGCACATTCTACTTCCTAGGATGCCAGGGGCTTATGTAAGGACATTTTTTGTACCTTGCTGAGTTGTAGAGAAGTGAGGGTGACTTTGTCCCCTGCAAGATTTCACCAGTACCTGGAAATAAGTGTGACTCATTTCTTATTTAGATTTGGTGACTACAAGGACACAGCAATTCAGAGAAATATGTGGCCAGGTTGTTCTCATGTGGTGGTGATTTATCAAAATAACTCACACCATAGATTATAGGAACCAACCATTTTGGACCTGAAGGAGGTGGCAAAGATTTATCCCCTCAAAGATTCATGTTTTACCAAGGCCAGAAAAGAAAAAAGGCAGCACTGGTCAAGTCTGGAGCTCCATACATGGAAAGAAGATGGGCTTTGGGGGCAGACAGATGGAGATTGGACTTACACTCTATGAACTATAAACTTGGCCATCTCAGGCAAGTTGCTTTAACTGTCTTGTGCCTCCATTTATACTTCTGTACAGTACCACGCAGGAATGACAGCTTGTTGCTTACATTCATTATATGTAGATTCTTAATGCTTAATCTTCCCTGTTTCCCCACCCCTGGCCCTGAGTGGTTTACTTCCAAAGAATAAACTATGGGGAGGGAAGACATTCTAACTTGACAGTGGAGAAACCTGGCATCAGTTCCATTGTTTACCCACAGGACCTCACCTTTAGGTTTCCAGATTTAGGGATCCAGGAGATGGGCTTAAAAGCAGGCTGTCATCTGCAGTAGCTGTCATGAAACTGCATCATCTGTATCTCTGCCGATGCTTGCTCTGTGGAATTTCCTGCTGTGCTTCCCGGGGGGAATCCATGCAACCAGAAGTTCATTGAATTATTTACTTGCTCAGAGTCATCTGGATTTAAAAGCATGCAGCTAACATATCCTGGTAAGGGCAGAGAATTCTAATGATTGCCATTTACTGCGCAAATACGCTTGTGCCAAGCATAGCAGGGGACATTTTGTGTGTATTTTCACATTTCGTCCTTGCAGAGACACACTATTGGGGAGGATACTAAAGCTCAGAGAGGGTAAGAAACTTGTCCAATCACACATCTGGAAAGAGGAGGAGCTTGAACTTGGTTTGAACTAAGTTCTTTCTGACTCTAAAGGTTGTCTTCTGAACCCCTATGTCTAACTTTTTAAACATAGATCATTAAAGCTTGAGAGATTCTTTAGGAATTATCTAAACCTGAAATTGGAATATGGTGGTTTGAAAGCTGAATCCTGTCTTCAACTCACAGATGATTTTAGTTTGGAGGGGTACCATGGGTTCCTTGTTGTTTTTTCTTTGGTTGTTGCTATTGTCTTCTTTTTAGAATGAATGAATTGCCAGCATTTGAAAATAGAGAGATTTCACCTTCAAATATCAGAATTTCATTTTCTTCAGGTAAAAAAAAATGGAGGCACTGGCCATATTGGGCATTCCTTCCTGCCTGGAGCTGAGTCCTGACTCCCACATACATCGGGTGTGTGTTCCTGCACTCCCCTCCCGCTCCCACCCCTACCCACAGCCCACTTTGTTTCCTTTCCCTGCCTAACCCCTGCAGTTTGCAGCATCTAACTGAGTCCAATTTACTGGAGAGAAAACAGCCACTCAGAGAGAGGTAGTGACTGGCCAGAAGTCACGCAGCAAGCATATGTAAAGGCTGTTCTGGTGGGTACTCATTTATGTTGTTGGAGGCTGGCCCCAGGCGTGACCACTGTCGTCTGGTACTCTGACTTCCAGTGCCTGTCTGTCTCTCTGTCTCCTCTATGGCTCAGCTGTTTCAGCCTCTGGCTGGGTCACATTCTCTGGGTTACATCTTCTGTGCTTGGGCACATCAAGGGAGGCTGCCTGCTCTCAGGGTGTTTCATACTTAATATGAAAGACTTGTTTTTATGAAGTGCCTTCAACATGAATAAGGGTTGAATCTCTCCTCTTAGGAAGATGGAAAGCTAGTTGAGGATTTGTGAAATTTAACTTCATCTTGAAAGAGAAAGGGAGAATGAGAGGGAGAGGGAGAGAGAGAGAGAAAGAGAAAAGAAGGAAGGGAGAATCGTATGCCTGAGAGTATGATGTCTGTGATGTTTATTCCTTTCCTTGGTTAGTCATCTTTAACTCCCACCACAAATAACTCTGTTTCATCTTCTTCCAGGAAGGCAGGTAGAGGTGTGAGTCAGCTCCCACATCTAGACTCTAAGGCAGGCCTGATGTAAGGCGGGACATGTAAATGGAAACTCCCTGGGAGCTCAGTACCAAGACAAAGATTTTGCAGGGAAGACCTCAAACCCTCTGTAACATTCTCAAATCTTAAAAAGAAGTATTTTTGCAATTTATTTTTGTATCATAAATAAAGGTGAACTGAGCATACATTCACAGTTTATGGACCATTAATAAAATGAATATCTGTGAATGCACCACCCTTCTTAAGAAATGGAACTTTTCTCATAACTTAGTAGCTCCTTTTCCCCCCTTCTTTTATTGAGACAGTCTCACTCTGTCACACTGGGTAGAGGGCCATGGTGTCATAGCTCACAGCAACCTCAAACTCTTGGGTTCAAGTGATTCTCTTGCCTCAGCTTTGTGAGTAGCTGGGACTACAGGTGCCTGTCACAATAAAGCCTGGCTAGTTTTTCTATTTTTAGTAGAGATGGGATCTCACTCTTGCTTAGGCTGGTCTCTGACTCCTGAGCTCTAGCCATCCACTTGCCTGGGCCTCCCAGAATGCTAGGATCACAGGTGTGAGCCACCCCACCCCACCTAATTTAGTAGTGCTTTGTGCTTCTCTCTGATCCCATTTCTACCTGCCTTTCGGCAAAGTACAGCTTTCCTAGATTTTGTATTAATTATTTTACTTATTTACTCATGCGGTCATTTTTGTGTGTGTGGTGTTTTTGGCCAGGGCTGGGTTTGAACTTGTCACCTCCAGCATATGGGGCCAGAACTCTACTCCTTTGAGCCACAGATGCTGCCCCAGTCATTCATTTTTAATCTTTATTAAGAAAATGATCGAGTATGTACAAAATTAGAAGTAATAGTACTATTGAATAAAATAGACCTATGCTGGATTACTGGATTCAAGAATTTTTAAACGTTTTGCTTTTTAAATTTTTTTTGCCTTACTTTTCTGTTTGATGACTTTTATTTTGTAAACAATCATCTCTCCATAAAAGCAGAGAGACAGGTAAAATGTATACAACCCTGCTTCAGCATCCTCAATTTGTGGGCAATCTTATTTCATCTGTTCTTTCAATCACTCCATACCTCTTCTGCCCTAGCTCTGGATTGTTTTTGAGGCAAATCTCAGACATTGTGTAATTTCATCTGTAAATATTTCAGTCTGTATCTATGAAAGGTAAGAACTCTTTTAAGAACAAAATCACAATGTTACTCTCACATCTAAGACGATGCATACTTTCTGAAAGTTACCAAATGCCTAGTCCACATGCAAATGACTTGATTCCATCCTTTCCCTCTCTCTCCTCTCTGTTTTTAGAGTTGCTACCTTCAAATTGGGATTCAAGCACGATACCTGTAGTTGTAGTTGGATGATAATTGTTAAGTCTTTGGGTTCTCTCTCTCTCTCCCCTTTTTAATTTTGTTTCCCCCAGTGCTATTTATTTATTGAAAAGTCTGGGTTGTTTTTCGTGTACAATTTCCCCACATTAGAGATTTTTCTGAGTCAGCTTTTGGTTATTATTCAACATGTTCTTTCACTTTTAAACTGAGCATTAGCTATAGAGGTCCAATCAGGTTCATGTTTGATTTGGGGCAAGAATAGTTCCTCAATAACACTGGTGTAGTTTCATCAGGAGGAAAGTAATGGCTGGCTGTCTCTTTTGTGATGTTATTAGGTTCTGGTGTTATATCATGTAATCTACCCTTTATAAAGTCCCAACAGCTTTTAACTTAATAGATTTAAAAGGCATTAACAATCTGTCCTAGGAGTTAGAGTACATCAGACATCACGTTTCTTTATCTTTAAACACTTTCATATCTCTTAATCTCTTTATTATCTCTTTTTAAGAGATATAAGAGTGTTTAAAGAAAGGGCACTGTCCTCATAATTCCACATCTTTATCCTATCTAATAAAATCATAATTATCTTCTAATATTATTTAGTATCAAGGATTTTAATAATATGAGAACCAATATGGGGTACATAAGAGCCATTCATGCTACCTTCCAAATTTTGTTAATTTTTTTTCATTTGATCCTATAATTCCTTTACTTGGTATATACCCAGAAGACCAAAAATCACATTATAACAAAAATTTTGTTAGTTTTTACTTTCTGTCCCTTTTCTGTCCAGTGATATTATTCAGGATCCCACTTTACATTTGGTCTTCACATCTCCTTGGGTTCCTCTGAGCTGTGACACTCCTCAGTTGGTTTTTATTTTCCTTTCAATCTAGAACAGCATCTCCTCTGTAATTGTGAAGAATGACCCACATTTTGTATTTCTCTACATATTTCCCTTTGGTGGCCTTTAACTTGTTCCTCTATCCTTTGTGTTTCGTAGAAACTGAAAGTTAGAATAAAAGACTCAATTAGACTTGGGTCAAACCTTTTTGCCTAGAATATTTCATAGGTCACATTGTATCTTTTATATGCCATCTCCCAGGCTTGCTTTAGCAGCACATATATGTACTGCCTTACCGCTGTGGAGAGTTAGGATGGAGAAGGTGGGAGAAGGAAAGACAGGAGTAACGAGTCAGAATGAGAAGCCCACACCAAAAGTGAAGACTTCAAGACTTCACCTCCCATGGGACAGAGGAAGCTACTACAAATGCCCCTTATGTCTTGCTTTTCTGCCTTTGAACCTTGAACTCAGTAAAATTCACCCAATTCTACACCCTAATTCATCTCATTTGTAAGACAGTGTTATTTTGTTTCCTTGTCATAGACTTTGGTTGGATGAGTTTGCCTTAATTTGGCCAGAAGTCACCTAAAAAAACTGCATGTATTTGTCTTAAGACTTTCTATCACGAGTAAAATCCTGGAACCCTCCATCTTCAACAGAGGCAGACAATGAAGACAGCCAACCACAGACCACCTACACTTAAATGTCATCAAGCCATACGCAATAAAGATGGTTCCAGTCCATGAACCCCTGTATCACTCTCCCTCCAGAGAAACCCTAAATGTCCCCTTCTATCATTGCCCGATTCAGCAGGAAGCAGTTAGATCGAGTCTTCACCCCTTTTCCCTAATAGCAGTTGGGATTTCTACTTGGAGAGCGAGAATCTATGCAGGACATTTGGTGCCCTAGCCAGCTCAGTGGAGCTGGTGGACCGGCCGCCTCCTCCTTGGTGGTGTCGGTGCTGCGGCAGCCAGCTGAAGAACCAGTGGGCTGGATGACAGGCAAGGAGGGGGACCTCCAACCCCCACTGGAGGCTCCAATAGCTAAAAAGGCTGGACAACTGCTGAGGAGACACCTGTGTCTTGGTGTCTCCTTCACTTTACGCTTAGGACTAAATGAGGAATCCCCATTTCCTATGCCTAAGTCAATTTCATGTGAATTTCCTAAGCCTCAACTCCATGAATGGACTGTCCATTCATTGATGCATTCATTCATTCACTTTGCCCCAGAAGGGACTGTGTTTGTTCACTGATATATTCATTCACCTTGCCCCCGGTGGAAGGGACTGTGTTCATTCGTTTCCTGGCTGAAGAACCCATACACCTATATATACCCCGAGACTAAAAGCCTAAAGGGGGAGATGGGGGAAAGACCAGGAAAGAAATGGAGAGAGCTTTTCTCTCCCCACTTGAGTTCTCTCTCTCTACTAGGAGCTTTAGTGTTTTCTGTATTCTTTTCTGTAAATAAACTCTGTCTTACCACTGGGGGGGGGGGGAAAGAAAAGAAAATGCCGTGAAGGCTATCTTAAACAGTTTGATGAAAACATTTCAGATTGTATATGAAACCAGCACTTTGTACCCCTTGATTGCACTAATGTATGCAGCTGTGATTTAATTAAAAAAATTTTAAAAAAAGAAAGAAAATGAAATATCTAGAAATTTACCTAACGAAAGAGGTGAAGTACTTTTACAAAGAGAATTATGAAACCCTAAGAAAAGTAATAGCAGAAGACATACTCCTGGCTGGGCAGAATCAAAATTGTTAAACTATCTATACATCCCAAAGCAATGTACAGATTCCATGCAATCTCCATTAAAATAATTAATTAATAATTAAATTATTATTAATTTAAAAATAAATTAATATTAATTATTATTAAAAATTGATTATTATTAATTAATTTAAAATGAATTAATATTATTATTAAAATTTAATTATTATTAATTTAAAATTTATTTAAATTTATTAATTTAAATTAATTAAATTATTATTAATTAAAATTATTATTATTTATTTAAATTTATTAATTTAAATTAATTAAATTATTATTAATTAAAAATTATTAAAATTAATAATTTTTCTCTTTATTTAATCTCCATTAAAATACCATCATCATACTTTGAAGATTTTGAATAAATAGTTCTTTGTTTTGTATGAAACCAGAAGAAAACCCATATTGCCAAGGCAATTCTAAGTAATGAAAACAAAGCCAGGGTATCACCCTCCCAGACCTTTGGTTATATTACAGTCCATAGTGATCAAAACAGCATGCTATTGGCATGAAAATAGAGACAGTGACATCTGGAACCAAATGGAAAATCAAGAGATGTAACTAACATCTTATAGCCACCTGATCTTTGATAAACCCAACAAGAACAGATACTGGGGAAAGAATCCCTATTCAATAAATGGTGCTGGGAGAATTGGACAACATGTAAAAGAGTGAAACTGGAACCGCACCTTTTACCACTTACAAAATTTGATTCAAGATTGAGAAAAGATTTTAATCCAAGGCATGAAATGATAAAAATCCTACAAGAAAATGTGGGAAAACCTCTTGAACATGTTGGCATTGGCGTTCATGTTGGCTTGAACATGAAGAAGACTTCCGTGGCTATTGCAACAACAACAAAAATAAACAAATGAGACTTAATTAATCTGAAAAGCTTCTATACAGCCAAGGACATAACAATCAAAGCAAATAGACAACCTTCAGAAAGGGAAAGATATTTGCCTATTGTGAATCCAATAAAGGCTTGATAACTAGGATCTATAGAGAACTCAAATTAATCAATAATAAAAGAGCTAACAATCCCATCTCTCACAGGGCAAGAGACAGGAACAGATCCTTCTCTGAGGAAGACAGACGTAAAACTAACAAACATAGGAAAAGGTGCTCAGCGTCCCTAATCATCAGAGAAATGCAAATCAACACCACCCTGAGATGTCACCTAACCACAGTAAGGTTAACACACATTACAAAGTCCCAAAGCTGCAGATGCTGGCATGGATGTGGAGATGGGAACATTTTACACTGCTGGTGGGATTGCAAACTAATACAGTCTCTTTGGAAAGAAGTTTGAAGACTCCTCAAAGAACTCAAATTAGATCTCCTATTTGACCCCACAATTCCACTACTAGGCATTTACTCCCAAGGTGGGGAAAAATCATTTTATCATAAGAATATTTGCACTACACTATTTATCACAGCTCAATTTACAATCACCAAGATATGGAAACAACTTAGAAGTCCATCAATTCAGGAATCGATTAACAAATTGTGGAATATGTATACCATGGAATACTACTGAGGCATTAAAAAAGGAGACTTCACATCTTTTGTATTAACCTGGATAAAGCTGGAACACATTCTTCTTAGTAAGTATCACAAGAATGGAGAAGCAGGGGGCAAAGCATGATGGCAGATGGGAAAGATGTTTAGCTGAGCTCTCCTAGAACATGAGAGAGGGAGAGAGCTAGACTGTATCCGGCATGGAATATTGGCATGGAGTGGCAGTTCATGGTGTGCAGCAAGGTGGAGTGCAAGTGGAGCTTTGGACACCCAGCACACTAGAGCCCACGATGGCTGCAGCAGTGGCAGCAGCAAGCCCCACCCCCACCTTACCCCACAGAGGTCCCAGAAGAAGCCTTTTGCAATTTTCAGTTCTTAGGGGAAGCTAGGCATTGAGTGGAAGGATTGGGAAGTGTGCACTCCAGAGCAGAATCTGGTGGCCAGGTTGGGGTGCTGTCTGGAGCTGTTCTGCTGCATTTTGGTGGCAGGTGAGATATCCATATGGGGAAAGTTCCCAGACAAGGGGCCACCATTGTCTAAAGGTCACCAGAACGTTTTGGGGGTGGGCCTCTTGTTAGGGGCCTAAGAGCAGCAATCTGAGTTCCGCCTGCAGGAAGTAGTCTTACACTCGTGACAATCCCAGGGTCTCCTGCACTCCATGGAAACTGTAATAGGAGGACTCTGTGAGAACTGCCTCTGAAGTTTTTTTTTGAGAGCTATGGAATCCCAGATCAGAGGGTCTGAGTGCAGAGTGGGTAAATGTGTGATCACCAGGGACAGTTTAGCTGGAAAACATGTCTAAGCCTGGAAACCAAACAGAGGTTAATAACAGCTGTGTTGTTTGTCCCCCAAATTCACTCCGCCACCTGCAATATGAAGAATATTGCAACATAAATATATTCCTACTAAAGTCAGATCCCTACATCATATATGTGAATATTTTTATACATATATAAAAATATTTTTGTTGTTGTTTTCTTTTTTTCTTCTTTCTGGTAGTTGTTCTTGTTAATTTTTTTCTCTTCTTTCCTTCTATTGGTTGCTGAGATTGCTTACATAAGGCTATTTCAACTTTTTAAAATCTTGTTTCAGTATGTTTTATTTTTTGCTAAGTTGTTTCTTTGGTTCTTTTCCTAACCTCCATTTTTCATTCAACAATACCAAGAGCTCCAGTATTTTTTTTTATTGCATAATTTTAGCTTGATTTCTTTTCTCTCCCTACTTCACTCCTCAGCATTGTCTCAGGTGATAGAGACACTTCTGCTCTTTTCATCTTTCCCACATAATGTGCTTCTGCATCAGCTAAGATATTACTCTCCTTCTTTTTTTTTTTTTCTTTCTTCTTGGTTTGTTGTCTTTCTTTTTTCTTTCTGCATTCCTCTTCCTTCCCTCTCCTTTATTTGACTCAATGGTACATTTAATTTCCTTTGTCTATTCTTATTTTAATAATTTTTCTCTTTATTTATTTATTTATTCATTCCTTCTTCTTTTCCCACCCTTTCTATGCTGAGGGCAGGTGTGACACAGCTGTGCTCTGGCAGGTAGACCACAGCAGTAGTCTATCTCAAGGAGGCCAGGAGAACTTGAGTCTATTGGCCCCAGGAGGAAAGTATTAGGAAGATCATGCTGCAAAACTTTTCTTTTCTTTTCTTTTCTCTTTTCTTTTTCCCTCCCTACCCACCTTCCTTCTTTCTTTTTTCATCTGTAGTCAAGTTTTCCTTCTTGTTTTTTTAGTTTTCTCTGTTTTTTCTCTTCCTAATTTTGGCAGAGGAAGTGTCTGGCTGTGTTCAGGCTGGGAAGGAGGATGGTAAGGAGGTCCCTGATTTAGAGGAACCCACCAAGCCCAGCTCCTCAAAACCCTTAAGCTATAGGCATGGCCTTAGCACCATGCTGAACAATAACATTTCTTCTATCACTCTCATCCTTCCTTCCTGTCCTAATTCTCCAGTTCTTCAATTGTCTTCTGCTATTCCCCTTTCCCCCTTTTTTCTTTTCTTTCATTTCTTTTTCTTTTCCCTTACTTTTTCCCTCTTTGTTCCCACCTTTTTTCCTTTCCTCTTTCTTCTCCTTGCTTGTTCCAACTATTCTGTGCCTTCTGACCCCTATAACAAGAGGCCTCTCCATCTCCTAAACTCTGAGATAAGTTAAGTTGAAGTAAAGGAAGAAGTGAGAAGGGGCACAAGGAAGTGAACAAGAAAAAAGCATGGCAAATGCAACAACAGAAATAAACAAATGGCATTTAATTAAACTGAATAGCCTCTGTACACCTAAGGAGACAACAACCAAAACAAATAGACAACCTACACAAGGGAAAGTATATTTGCATATTTTGAGTCTCTCCAAAGCTTGATACCTAGGACCTACAGAGAACTCAAATTAATCAACATAAAAAAACCAACAATCCCTGATATCACTGGGCAAGAGACATAAATAGAACCTTCTCTAAAGAAGACAGATGAATAGCTAACAAACATAATGGTCCTGTGGGCCATAGGACAGATCATTGCCCCTAATTTTTAGAGAAATGCAAATCGAAAGATATTGGCTCACCTCAGTGAGAATGGCCCTCATAACAAAATCTCAAAGTTACAGATGGTGGCATGGATGCAGAGAGAAGGGGACACTTCTACACTGCTGGTGGGACTGCAAACTAATACAACCTCTTTGGAAGAAAGTATGGAGAACTCTCAAAGAACTCAAACTAGACCTTCCATTTGGTCCTGCAATCCCATTACTGGGTGTCAACCCATGTTGCAGCCCATATAGCCTATGGCTAGGAGGAATGAGAGTTATAAGAAATACCTGTATAGCTTAATAATGGAACACCTTGGTGTTATTAAAGGGCATGGAGAGGGATTTAGCTCTCCTAACAAGCATGAGAGCTCGTGAGATGACAGCAGTGGTGAATTGGCAGTCTCTACACGTGTGGTGTTCAGATGCACAAGATCAGACTTATATAAGGCTGGAGGAGAAGGCAGTCGAAAAACATGCGCATTCTATCATGGACTCACTTACTCTGATTCTGTCTCCTCTCCAGCCTGCAGAATGCCAGCACAAAGATTACCAAGCTCTGCAAAAGACTAAGATCTATCTTTCTAAGAAGACTGCTTTATTCTCTCTGAGACACACACATTCTCTCTCTCTCTCCAGCTAAAGTAGTTAGCCATCAGGCACTAAACGAAATTGTTCCTAAGCAAGGTAACTTAGCGGTCCACATCTGGAACCTAGGTAAGCTGGGCCTGAGACCTGGACAGTCCTGAGCCCTGACAAGTGGTGTCAGAAGTGATATGTGACAAACCCAGAAGAAAAAAATCATTTTATCATAAAGACATTTCCACTAGACTGTTTATTGCAGCTCAATTTACAATCGCCAAGATGTGGAATCAACCTAACTGCTCACCTATCCAGGAATGGATTAACAAGTTGTGGTATATGTATACCATGGAATACGATTCAGCTGCTAAAAAAGATGGAGACTCTATATCTTTTGTATCAACCTGGTTGGAGGTGGAACACATTATTCTTAGCAAAGCATCACAAGAATGGAGAAGCAAGAATCCAATATACTCAATTCTGATATGAGGACAATTAATGCTAATCCACGGTGGGGGAAGGAGAATGGGGGAGCAGAGAGAGGGGAAGAGGGAAAGAGCTGGGGGGTCATGATGTATTGCACACCTCTTGGAGGCTGGCCATAAGTTTTTGGTTGCAGCCATCATTGTTGTTTGGCGGGCCCGGGCTGGATTCGAACCCGACAGCTCAGGTGTACATGGCTGGCGCCTTAGCCTGTTGAGCCACAGGCACTGAGCCAAGCTGGCCATAATTTTAAGAGGGACTTTACCTGACAAATGCAAGCAGTGTAACCTGGTTCTTTGTACCCTCAATGAATCACCAATAATAATAATAATAATAACAATAATGATAATAATAAAAAAGAATGGAGAACCAAGAATCAATGTACTCAATTCTAACATGAAGCCAGTAGATGATCTAATACACGCTCATGTAAGAGGAATGCTCAAATCAATTTAAGGGGGGGAGAAGGAATGAGGGAGCAATAGAGGGGAGAAGGGTGGGAGATGGCTGTGCTCCAACTTAATGGGAATAATGTTAGGGTGTATGACACACATTTTGTAGGCAGAACACAATTATAAGAAGGTCTTAACAAATGCAAACAACATAACCTAATTCATGGTACCCTCAATTAACCTGAAACAAACAAACAATAAATAAATAAAATATATGTGCTTTTATGTATAAATAAACTGCTGTAGCTGAAATGCCTTCATATACTAGTCAGATAATTTTCCTATAAATTTACTGATGCACCTTTTTGAAGGAATCTTATGTATTTAGGTGAATCGTTCCCCTTGCAAGAGATAAAGCAGCATATATTTTCCAAAATAGCAATTATTTTCATTCCTATAATGTAGCTCTGATGACTCAACATTGTAATAGGGATTTTTAGAGACATCTGTAGGAGCTTGGAGGATTTATGAAAGTAAGAGTTTCCACTACAAAAATGAATTTAGAAAATTTAACTCTTTCAACAGGGGTTACTATGAAGCACTAGAACAATGGTGTTTGTGACTCTCTAGCAAAAATCTTTAATGCCCTTTGTCAACCAGAATTGCCTTTTTTCTTTCTGATTTAAAAATTCTATTAACCTGGAAAATTAATTTCAAGGATGCAACTCAGACAGTTTAAAAAGAAGCAGGTTTTACACAATTCTGGCACTTACTATAACCTGGGGCACATCCAAACTTTCCTCTCTGACAGTGCTACCTACTTATCTTTCAGTCATTAAGGAAGTACACCTGTAACAGGTAACAGCATTTCCCCATGAGGCAACTGCAAAGTACTTGATTTGCTTTAAAGCAATCATGTAATTCACATTATACCACATCTTCCAAAAACACCTTTTCCATGGCAACGTTACTGATAATGTAGATGGCTTTTGTCACAGTGATGCATTAGGTAAGCGGGTATGTGCTGAATACCAGGAGGTGCTCCAAAATGCACCTCTATCATTTTCTTCTCCTCTCCAAGGCTCTGCCTCCTTGGATGCCAACCATGCCTCCAGGCCAAGGAATGAGAAGACTATGTTGCTTTCCTTTGATTCAAAACACCTTTCATAACCTCCACAATATCGGTTGCCATTAAATATCTGAGGTAGCAGAGGGCTGCCCTGAGCAGCTTCTCTTTGGGGAGGTGGTATGTTTTTGTACATCCATTGCCTCTGTTCCTTTGATGTTGTGATTTCCACCTCCTCAAAGTTTATCTTGTTAGCCTCCAGAAATCTAACCACATCCTGCTGCTGCCTTATAATCACAAAGCCCAAGGAAGAGGCAAGCACACGGGGATGACCATCCACCTCCCAGCACCCATAATTGATACTTTGCCCCTAGGCTTTAGGCTGAGGCAGACCTAGAGTATGAACTTGGCTTACAGTACCAGATGCTGGGCACAGCCCTGCCATCAAGGAATAGCACCAAGATCAGCAGAATGGTTTTCAAAGTATAGACAACAGACAACCTACATCAGAACCAACCAGAATGTTGGTTTAAAAAAAAAAGACCAAAATGTACTGAGTCAGAATCTCTGAGGGGAGGAGCCTGTGTGTCTGCATCTTATGTTACGATCATGCTAAGATTTGACAACTGTTGGTGCAACGGAACAAATCTGTATTTTCTGTTTAGTCTCTAATCTGTCACAATTTAACAAATCATTTCATGGCCATGTTTTCAATGGTTGCCATTGTTCTGCTTATACTGGGTTTTTGCTAGGATTCCTCACCATCAACACAGCAAGGTACTCCACATCTACTTTTTCATTCTTCATAGAGTCCTTATGAGGTGGTTGGGTCGTAGGTTTTGCTGCGTGACAGATTGTGGTGGCAGCTGTCTCCTCCTCTGCTAAGCAGAATACTATGCATGAATTGTCATTTCCCCAGGGTTGCTCAGCTAAGGAATTCATTCACACGGATCTCACAAGAGAGGAATATGGTGTACCAAGGCCAATTAATTGGTTTTCAAAAGGGGACTTGTGGTTTGAAGGTAGGCATGGCTGTCTACACAAGACAGTTATTCCCTTCTTGGGGAGCAGATCCCTAGAGAATCCCAAGCCTGCTTCCTGCTGTGTGTGTCAAGGAATCTTCTGATCAGGGCACAGGTGATTTTTGGGAGAAGTTCCTAGAGATTCCTGACCCTTCCTGGCTTATCAGTTATAGACACAGAGGCTGCTCGCTGACCAGGCTATCTTCTCAATCTTCTACCCTTTGCCCCTTTGTTCTAGAAAACTTTGGACCACTTCTCTTTTAAGCCTATGTTTTTCCCTCTCCTGACTGATGCAGCAATTACCTCTCCTGCTGAACTAGCTCTGGGAAGCTATTAATAGTAGAAACTAGTTTACTGGGAAGATAGGAAACTGTAAAAATGGAAACATGCAAGGTTTGGCTAATGCTACCATTAAGTTGGTCATGCTCAGGTTGTTTGGGTACGTCCACAATGTATTTTCCCAGCCATAATGCAAGCTCTTTAAGCTTAGAGACCATGTTCTCTAGTTTATTCCATTAATGTCACTTGGAATTTTTTTCTATTTAAAATGTTGGTGTTTGTACAAAATAGTGGTTAACCACATAGTAGGTATAAAGTAACAGATAGGAAAGTTTAACTTACCTTTAGATTTTGTGAGGTGCAGAGCAGGTAAATTGGGTACATTTGCATCTGTGGCAGTGTACCTGTATGCAGAGCGCATATTCCTAAGTTTGATGAGAGTTGCTCGTCTCTTTGCTCTCTTAGCAGCATCCAGTTGAAGATTGTTTATTGTGTCAAAATGATCATAAGTGTTATTGTCATTATATTGCCTTTCTATGAATTCACTGTTACAATCTGCCTGGGACTCCTGTTCTTTGTCCAGTTGAACTCTCTTGATCATTTTCTCAATCTCATCTCTAGCCTGCATCACATCTCTGTTAATCCCTACGACCTTAATCAAAGGTTTCTTGTGGTCCAGGGAAATGGTAATATCTAACTTCTTCTGCAGCTCATTCAATTTCTGAAATTCCTTTTCATCAAAGTCTTTGATACACTCATCTTCACTGACATAAGACAACTGTTCCTTTTGA
>CAUYRH010017916.1:0-35272 GCA_963574655.1 Perodicticus potto
GCAACCAAAAATAAATGGCCGGGCATTGTGGCGGGCGCCTGTGGTCCCAGCTACTTGGGAGGCAGAGGCAGGAGACTCGCTTGAGCCCAGGAATTGGAGGTTGCTGTGAGCTGTGATGTCACAGCACTCTATCCAGGGTGATAGCTTGAGGCTCTGTCTAAAAAAAAAAAAAAATAATAATAATTTACATGGAACCCAAGGTTGCATATGGACATATATACATATGCACATGGACTACGCAAAAAGGGAAATCCTATGTAATGATTCTAATTAGAAATGGCATCTGTAGGTTGATGATTAAAGTCTAAAGCTATATTTCAAGGCATTATGCTTTGAAAGCCATGAAAGCCATAATTGAGAACTTTCATATTTACCTTAATCATGCCTTTTGTTCCTTTTTCTTATTCAATATTGAGTATGTAAATTCTTTAAGTCCAACAAATGAAAGTACTTTCCACTCACTGCCTTCAACTTCTGCTTGACTACCCCTTATAACCTCACAATTAGTCTGTGGTTATTAAAACGCATACACACGATGAAGATTGTGATTTCAAAGGATTTTAGGTCATAAGTTGTTCTATCAAATGGGAACAGAATGAAAAGCCACACCAAAAATAATCTAGGATAATAAAAAATTTATAATTTAAAATGTCTGTACCAATTAACAGAAATATTTATTAGATGCATCATAACTTCTGAATGAAGTCTCAAATTCAAAGTTTAGTGAGTGTCTCTATGCTGAAAGTTAATAATTATATGTATTTATGCCAGATGATGACACCCACCTTCTTGCCTTACTACTACATTTTTTTTTAATACATGTATTTTATTATTCTTCATTACATTATTTCCCCCCTTACTACTACATTTTTAAATCACTGATTGTAACTTACAAAACGACTACCTACCATGCTCAAGTTATTAGCATTTAAAATCCTAAATCTCAGAACGGCACCTGTGGCTCAAAGGAGTAAGGTGCCGGCCCCATATGCTAGAGGTGGCAGGTTCAAACCCAGCCCTGGCCAAAAACCACAAAAACAAACAAACAAAAAAAAAAATCCTAAATCTCTTCTTTTAATTCTTAGTTCTCATTTTTCCTTTTCTGATTACCTGGCAAAGAAACCCATCTTAAAGATACTTTTGCCAAACATGCTATTCTTCAAACATACAATATTTCCCTATTAATACAATTGACTTTCATAATACTCCAGAATTCCTACATTTCTAAACAAACATCTAAATTGTTTTTTATTTACAGATAGTAAATTCATTTGTCAAAACCAAATTTAAATTTGTATCAACAAAAACATGCAAAATTATATTAATGTACTTATGCGTATTTAAAGAATAAAAACATTGCTTACCGTATTTATAATTTCTGAATGGTGGTGGCAAATTTGTCCTTAAAGAGACATCTATAAGAGAAAGATTATTTTTATTACAAAATACGAAAATACTTGTTCATAGTACATGCATAGTCTTTTGGTTCTGTTCTCCTATATCTATAGACTAAGTTACTTTGTTTTGTTTTGTTTTTTTTGGCCGGGGCTGGATTTGAACCTGCCACCTCCCGCATATGGGGCCGGCGCCTTACTCCTTTGAACCACAGGTGCCACCCCAGACTAAGTTACTTTGAAAAAAGTGATAGAACACAAAATGAAGCTAACACATGGGTAGCATCAGTGGATCAGACTCAAGGAAGCTTCCCAGGCAAAACAAAAATGCCTGAGACAAATTCCACCTTTCTTTTGATTCACATTAGCATGTATAACTTTCTCATCCTTTCACCTTTAACTAATTTTTTCCTTCATATCTAAAGCATACTTCCTATAGGGAACACATAACTAGGGCTTTTGTTATATGTCTGTCTTTTAATTGGAGTGTTTAGACTATTCATATTTTAATGGGATGATTGGCATTGTTGGGTTTAAACCTTGCTATTGTTTTTATTGGTCCACCTATTCTTTATTTCCTCTTTTTCTACTTTCCTTCAGACTGACTATTTGACAATATTTTTATGATTCCACTTTATCCCTTTCATTAACTTATTAGCTGTAACTCCTACACTAGGGGGTGTTGCTTTAAAGTCTGTAATAAAAGATCTGACAATTAAGTTTATGAACTCATCCTAGAAAAAGTGCTACATAACCTCATGGGTCCTTTCAATGATTACTTTACCTTTGTTTTGGGTAAAGAGAAAAGTCACTGGGGACCAGATCAGGTGAGCAGGGAGGGTGCTCCAATACAGTTATTTGTTTACTGGCTAAAAACTCCCTCACAGTAGAGCCATGCCAGCTGGGGCACTGTCATCATACAAGAGCTATGAGTTATTGGTGAAAAGTGCTGGTCGTTTTTGTCTAACCTTTTCATGCAGCCTTTTCAGCACACCCAAATAATAAACTTGGTTAACCATCCAGCTGGTACAAATTCATAATGAACAATCTTTCTGATATCAAAAAAGGTTAGCAGCATTGCCCTCACTCTTGATTTGGACCAACGGAACTTGTTTGACCTTGGAGAATTAGCTGACTTCCATCATGCACTCTGTTTCAGGGTCATATTGGTAACCCATGTTTCATCACCAGTGATAACAAGGCCCCCAACATATCCTGCCTCTCCAAAAGATCTTGGCAAACCAACTTTCTTCTGCTTTACATTGGTGAGCCTTTTGGAACCATTTTTTCACATACCTTTCTCATGCCAAGATTTGCAGTTAAGGTTTTCTCTATCGGGGCAGCGCCCGTGGCTCAGTGGGTAGGGTGCCGCCACGTACACTGAGGCTGGAGAGTTTGAACCCAGCTCGGGCCTGCTAAACAACTGACAACCGCAACAAAAAAACAGCCGGGCATTGAGGCAGGCACCTGTAGTCCAGCTACTTGGAGGCTGAGGCAAGAGAATTACTTGAGCCCGAGAGTTTAAGGTTGCTGTGAGTTGCAAAGCCACAGCACTCTACCCAGGGTGACAGCTTGACTATGTCTCAAAAAAAAAATTTTTTTTCTCTATCAATGTTTAGTTGGTCTGCTGTGCTACTCACAGCCGACAATTTTAACACACGATTTGATGAATTTTTGCAATGTTTTTGTCAGTTCTGATCATTATTAGCCACGCTGACCTCACTTCATCAGTAACACTTTCTCTCCCTTCAGAAAAACATTTAATTCATTTGCACACTGCTGTCTTTTTTTTTTTTTGAGACAGAGTCCCACCCTATGCCATGAGCAGAGTGCAATGGTGTCATAGCTCATTGCAACCTCAGACTCGGGCTATGGGCATCCCACTGCCTCAGTCTCCAGAAGCCTCTGGAATTACAGGCTGGAATTCCCTGATTTCATTTCTACTCTTACCAAGTTAAACAAGAAATTTAATGTTTGTTCGTTATTCTTATTCAAGCTCTCATATTACCACAATGACACACAAAAGCACATAACAACGTCGGCAAGACTGCCACATGTTGACATGAATACAGCTATGAGACACTGATATATCAAGGTTATGAAACCTTACTAAGCTGTTTGTATAGTGCTGCCAACACAAACACATGGTGGCAAGTTCATGAACTTAACTGTCACACCTTCATAAACATCTTTAACTTACCTGTCTACCTCTCCAAGTGATATCATAATACTTCATAGATAATAGAAGAATCTTCCATTTCTCCCCTCTTGGTCTTTTTGCTATTGCTATCACTGATTTTATTATAAACTCCACAATACATTATTATTTTTCTTTAACTGGCCAAATATCTTTTTAAAATTATTATTATTTTTCTTGAGACAGGTCTTACTCTGTTGCTCTGTGTAGAGTACCATGGTGTCACAGCTCATAGCAACCTCAAACTCCTGCACTCAAGTGATCCTCTTGTCTCAGCCTCCTGAGTAGCTGAGACTATAGGTGTGTGCCACCACACCTGGCTAATTTTTCTATTTTTAGTAGAGATGGGGCCTCATTCTTGCTCAGGCTGGTCTCGAACTCCTGAGCTCAGGCAATCTACCCTAGAATTACAGGTGTTAACCACCCACTGCTTCATGGTCTGCCTTCCTATAATTGCTTACTGCTTAGGAGTCATATGTCCCTGGTTGTCATAAGACTTGTAACTTCGCTAACTGCTTCTATAGTTAACACCACTACTGTAAAAACTAAGACTGGTCTTTGAGATATTTTCTGGACTCCACATTCAGGAGGACCAGCTGACACCAACCAGACCAGTGGCCACACCTGGGAACTGACTCAACAGGTCCTAAGTCTCTCTACCTAGGAACTCAGTATAATTTCTACTCGCCCCCCCCTCCATGAGTTTATTCCCAACCAATCAACAGACGCAATTCCCTAGCCCTTCATCTTCCAAACTATATTTTAAAACTCTGGCTGCAAAATTCTTGGAGAGGTGGATTTGAGACATTTCTCCCATCCTGGCTCAGCAGCTCCAACACTGCTGTCTCAGTGCACTGGCTTCCTTCTGTGGAGGGGGCAGTAGAACACAGCTGGGCAGTGACATGCTTTCCCCCATCCCCGCCCCTCTCCTGCATAGCCTCCAATTACACATATATGAAATACAGCAGAACGTCCATAGTTAACAATCTCTCTACACTGCCCACCTCCTTAAACTGACCTAATTCTCATAGACAGACATACATCAGATGTACATACCAGTATACTAGGTCTAGTTCCTTATGCTGACCACCTCCATATGTTGACCAGTTCATTACAGTCCCTTGGGTAGTCAACTTACAGAGGTTCTACTATATTTGGCTACTGGAAGTTAACCCATACCTCTCCACTGCTTTTTTTTTGGCAATCTTTTTTCCACGTTTTATTTTAGATTGTTTTTGTCGCTTTGTTTTAAAGTTGATTCCTCTAATCCACATGTTAATTGTATCCAGTGTATATCTACCACAGACTTTCTGTTTTCATTCTAGAAGTTCAATTCAGGTCTTTTTTAATATCTTCTGTCATTGTTATGCTCAATCTTTCCTGTACCTTCTTGAGCAATGGCCACACAGTTACAACTGTTTCCATCATCCTTGTCTACTAATTCGATCACCTGCAGTATTTCTGCATTGGTTTCAATTGATAAATATTTTTCTACTCATTCCAGGTCAAATTTTCTTGCTCTTTGCATGATTGGTGAGTTCTGATTTGATGCCAGATATTGTAAATTTTATCTTGTTGGTTGTTGGGTATTTTTGTGTTCCTATAAACCTTTTTTAGCTTTATTAAAGGATGCTGTTAAATTACTTAAAAATAATTTGATCCTTCTGAATCTTGCTTTTGAACTTATAGGTGGGACGAGAGCAGAATTTAGTCTAGAGCTAAGTTTGCTCTACTACCACAGCAATACTCTTTTGGAGGCTCGGCGCCTGTGGCTCAAGCGGCTAAGGCACCAGCCACATCACACCTGAGCTGGTAGGTTCGAATCCAGCCCAGGCCCACCAAACAACAATAATGGCTGCAACCAAAAAATAGCCAGGCATTGTGGCAAGCACCTGTATTCCCAGCTACTTGGGAGGCAGAGGCAGGAGAATCGCTTGAGCCCAGGAGTTGGAGGTTGCTATGAGCTTTGATGCCATGGCACCCTACCCAGGGCGACAGCTTGAGGCTCTGTGTCAAAAAAAAATACCCTTTTGGAAACTCTGGCCAATGACCTTTGAATAGTAAGAGTTCCACTCCAGCTGGTAGTGTAAAAAATATTCCCATCCCTGTAGGAGGTCTAAGCATTTGCCTCTGCTACTTTCAGGTGGTTCTTTATCAGGCATCCAGCGTTTTCCTTACATGCAACTGAAGACTCACACTCTGCAAATCTTCAGCGATGCCCTACAAATCTACAGAGAAAGCTTTGCACAGCTTTCTCTACCCCAGTCCTCTGCCCTGTGATCTCTGACTTCTAAACATGTGGAACCTGCCAGGCTTTGCCTGGGTCCTCCCTCCCTGCTGAGTGACCTACAAGGTAGCACTATCACAGAGGTCACCTTATTTCCCCTATCCCAGAGACCACTGACTTGCACTGCCTGCTATCCAATATCTGAAAACCACTGTTTCATTTATTTTGTGCAGTTTTTCAGTTGTTTCAAGTAGAAAAGTACATCTGGTCCCAGACGTTACTCCATCCTGGCTGAAAACAAGGGTCTTTGGCATATCTATCATACTCTAGAAAATATTTTCTGCTTTGTACTGCATTTTCATTTCATGTTTTCCCACCTTTGAACTTAATTAGTGATCTAATTAAACTTTCACAGAACTTAAGATTGCAAACTGTTCCAAAACCAATTTAATATTTCATTACTCGAAAGAAAAGTTTACAAGAAGGACCAGTGGGTGGCCCCTGTAGCTCAGTGAGTAGGGGGCCGGCCCCATATACCAAGGGTGGCAGGTTTGAACCCAGCCCCGGCCAAACTGCAACAACAACAAAAATAGCTGGGTGCTGTGGTGGGTTCCTGTAGTCCTTGCTACTTAGGAGGCTCAGGCAAGAGAATCACCTAAGCCCAAGAGCTGGAGGTTGCTGTGAGCTGTGATGCCACAGCACTCTACCAAGGGCGACAAAGTGAAACTCTCTCTACCAAAAAAAAAAAAAGAAGAAGGGGCTCGGCACCTGTAGTTCAAGTGTCTGGGTGCCAGCTACATACACCAGAGCTGGTGGGTTCAAATCCCGCCGGGGCCTGCCAAACAACAATGACAGCTACAACCAAAAAACAACCGGGCTTACTAAATGCAGACTATAAAGGTCTTAACACAATAACTAAGAAAATGCCACAAAGGCTATGTTAACCAGTGTGATGAAAGTATTTCAGATTGTATATAAAACCAGCACATTGTACCCCATGACTGCATTAATGTACACAGCTAGAATTTAATTAAAAAAAAAAATGCCCAGGCATTGTAGCAGGCACCTGGGGTCCCAGCTACTTGGGAGGCTGAGGTAGGAGAATCGCTTGAACCCAGGAGTTGGAGGTTGCTGTGAGCTGTAACGCCACGGTACTCTACCCAGGGCAACAGCTTGAGGATCTGCCTCAGAAAAAAAAAAAAAAAGAAGGTTACCACTAACTTTATTCATACATTTCATTCACTGATGCTTTCATACATAAAAAGCATCAATAGAAAAATAAATTACTAGGATGTGGGAAACCGCGGGGGACTCCCCCCAACTTTTGCCCCTGCTATGGCCGAGGTTTGACCTTTGCTGAGAAGAAACTGGCAAGAGCCAAAACAGGGAGTAAAAAGTCCAGATGGTCAGAACTAGAGATAAACAGCAAGGCAGTTTTAAGGTAAACAGCACAGCAGTTCCCAAGGAGTAAGAGAGTGCCAAAGGGAACTTTAATTGACCTTTTTTCCCCTGTGAGAATATAAAAGCTGGTGTCAAAATAAAGTGTTGTCTCAGTCTCAGGCTCAGCCTGACTGAGTCCATTACCCTGTGTGTATGTGTGTGTGTGTTTTCATCCCAGCGCCCCCTCCTCAGAACCTCGCTAGTGGACAGCGGGTCCGTCAGGTGTTCTTGAAATGCTGTGTCTGGGTGACAGTGGCGGGTGAGGAGGACCCAGGTAGCAGGTAATGGGTACTGGGTATTAAACCAGGAAGATGGCAGGGAGCAATGATAGGGTGTACATGGTGGCCACAGAGGGGGCTGGCGGGGGGAGGGAGTGCGGGGACGCAGGTGCAGCATGTGGCAAATACTTGGCTCCCAGTATTGGAGGAGGGAAGCCAACAGATGGGGTGATTAGTGTCTGGGAGGACTGGGAGGGATGTGGGTGGGAGGAGTGGTCTGTAGACGTACCCAAGCACCCCAGGAGTTGAGGTGGGGGTGGACACGAAGCAGCAGCAAAAGCAAGAGGCCAGCAGCAGGGGTGACAGTGATGGGGGACATACCTGGATGGCAGTGCAGTGCCTGTGAGTGCTCACAGCGGCTCCCGGTGAAGCCGGCCGGGCAGACGCACACGTAGCTGCTGCTCTCCGAGTCATGGCATCGGCCTCCATTCTGCAAAGCAGCCCCCCAGAAGTGAGGCCAAGAACACTCAGGCCTCCCTGTTTCTCCGGGGCCCAGCCAGCCCTGAGGGCAGTGGCCTGGGGCAGCTGGGTGGTGTGTGCAGGTGTGGGGGTCACCTGGCAGGGCCGGTCCCGACATGTGGGGCAGTGGGAGATTCCATGTGCCGTGAGGTTGAGGTCGTGGAAGACGATCTCCTCGCCCTGGATGCGCAGCTCGCGGACGCAGCCTGGGGTGGGCAGGTGGGGTAAGCGAGGGGCAGGGTGCCGGGAGCCTGCCCACCCAAGCCCAACCCTGTGGTGCCCTCCCAGGCTCCTGAGAGCTCTGCCTGCCAGCAAGGTGAGGCGTGTCCCGGCTGGAGGTCTGGGGTGGGGCACACCTATGAAGCCGCTGCTCAGCCCCGCCTTGGGGATGGCACTGTAGTCGGGGTAACCACCCAGGTAGAGTTCCTCATTCAGATCCAGGCCCTGGAACTTGCCCTGGGGAGAGAGGAAGTCAGGAATGGTGACAGAGGCTGGGCAGGGGTGGGACGGAATGGGGGATGGCAGACAGGGTCGGGGTCTCACCTGGGAGGTCCCGTTGACTGGGGCCAGGCTGCCCACAATCAGGGAGCCCTGGGTGAGGCTGCGCAGGAGGGTCACGGTGTGGAACTGGCCCAGGGCCAGCGGTGTGGGGTGACGGATGGTGGCCATGCCAGAGCCTGCGTCGAACCTGCTCCATGGGGTGGGCCCAGACAGGAGAGAGCAGATATGGGGTTTGTAAGGAGGACTGGGGCCCAGCTGGGCAGAGGAGCACCAGAGAAGGGATGTCACCACCTCCTGAGTCCCAGCCCAGGGATGCCCCAATTCCTGTCCCTGCCTTGCCTTCCCCCCATGAACCCCCTCTCCACTTCTTCCGTCCATGGCTGGGTCTTCTGTCCCTACATCCTTTCCCTGGGAGCTTTTCCAGAGTACCCATGGGGCTTCCACTGACCCCGGGCTCCAGGGCCCTGTGATCTAGCACCTGGCCTCATGTTCCTCTGAGTATGCTTTGTCTGAGATCGCCTTGTTTCTTTCTTTTTGTTGACTTGTTTTTTCCCAACTAGAATATACATTCCCACGGGGCTAGAATTTGATCTGTTTTGTTTATGCCTGGATCAGCACCTGGCACATAGTAGTTGTTCAGCTAATAACTGTTGAAGGAAGGAAGGAATGAAGGAATCTGGCCTGCTGCAGTCCCAAGTCTGAGGCTGCTCTTTGTGCTCCGACTGGCACGCATTGTCCCTCCTCTAGTAGATCAGGTGGTGACCAAGGGAGACAACCACAGCTCCTCCTTCCTCCAGGGTCTCCTCTGTATAATGCTGCCCAGGTGGTATGGCCTGTGCCCAGTCCCCCTGTAAAGGTGGAGCCAAGGGTCTCACCGAAACTCGGGCCTCCCACCCACGAGGCCGAAGGAGATGAAGTCAGGCTGCCTGTTGGCCAGGTTGGCGGAGCTCCCGGGGATCCGCTTCTGCCCGTTGTACAGCAGCATCCCTGGGGGTACAGCTGTGTGAGGGGCTGTCCAGCCCTGGGCTCCCTGTCCACCCCAACCCTGGCAGCGAGCCACACTCTTCAGCCTGTCTAGGCTCAGCACCTGTCCTTCCCGGTGCCACACCTCACACAGCTGGGCCTGAACAGAAGGGCCTGGCTGTGAATAGGCTTTACATGCATAGGGGGCTTCCTCCCTCAAGGCGGGGGAGGCAGAGACTCACCCGAGTAGAGGAGGAGGCCTGGACAGTGAGAGTCAGAGACCCGGAGAGATGAGAGAGAGAGAGAGGAGGAAGGGGTGAGATGCGGAAGGAAAAGGAGGGAGGAAGAAGGCGCAGAGATGAGTGAGGAAGGTGGGATGGGAGGACTGACTGTGAGGTGCCAGACACGGAGACATCGCAGAGGCGGGGACAGAGGAGCAGAGGCACAAGAAAGGGCCCTGGGGCAGAGGCCCCAAGGCCTGGGGACTTCTGGACAGAGAAGGCCAAGTGAGTGGGCAAGGCTGGGGTGTGGCCAGGGTTCATGCCAGGATGTCAGTTACTCCACGAGATCCCCAACCCCGGCAGGCACCCCCAATCCTACTCTCCTGCTCACCATCAGCTGAGTCGGGCCGGAAGGTGATCTTAATCTCAAACTTCCTGTAGGCGTCCTTGATGGTGGGTAGCGGCAGAAAGGAGTGGGGTGTCTGGGTGAAGTAGGGCACCACCCGCTCTGCCAGCAGAGAGCACAGCTGGAGATGACGCCCGCCAGGGATCGGGCAGGGAACTGCCAGTTCCCGGGGTGTGGGAGGGTCGTCTTACCTGGCACGTGCAGATGGGCAAAGGCTTTGACCTTGCCCTGGCGGTTAGTGGCGGTGCAGACGTAGGTGCCTGCGTCCTGGGGATGGACGGAGGGCAGCATCAGCATGTTGTTCTCCAGGCGGCTGTCAGGTGGCAGGTCGCCTTCCAGCTGCAAACACACCAGCACTGAGGACTCACGGTAGCCCCTGACCCTTGACCCACACCTCCATGGGGCCTTACCCCCACCTCTGCCTCAGGCCCCACCCTTCAAACTCTGAGCACATTTGCTCTTTGCCAAGCCTGTGCCAGGTCCTGGGGATGCTGACATGGCTTGGTCCTAATCCTGACCCCCTAGGCAGACCAGTTGGTCCCCTGCCCAGCATTTACCTTGCTCCACGTGATGTCTGGAGGTGGGTAGCCGGAAGCCATGCAGGGGAAGACAGCTGCAGAACCAGCTGGCACACGAACCTCTGGGGGCATGGAGATCTGGGGCAAGGCTGAGAGGTAGGGAAGAGACACAAGCCACCAACATGATAACAGCTGCCATCTTTGAGCCCAGCCTGTGCCCTGACTCATTTAATCCTCTTACTGCCCTTTGAAGGGAGATACTACATCCCGTTTTACAGATGGAGAAATTGTGGCTTAGAGGGGAGAAGAGGCTGCTCACTCCTGGTGGCACAGATGGCAGAGGCAGGGTTTATGGCCAGGTCTATTTGACTCTGCAGCCCTGAGACCTCCTCAGCACACCCTTTGGGGACTGAGAAGGAGGTACTAGGGCAGTATGGGTGAGTAGGTTTGGGAGCAAGTCATAGGCTTGGGGTAAAAAGGAATTGCCTTAAAGAAAACACAGTATTTGTGCCTGCCCTGTGTCTACTGTCCTTTGGTTACTCTATTACGTCTGCTTTGTGTGTATCAGACTGGGCTGCAGGTCTCCCCCATCAGTGCAGGCACTCTGTAGGGGAGGACTATGTTTCTTGTTCCCTCTTGATGTCCCATGGAATAGCTCCTTCCCTGTAAGTTCCAGCCTGCCCTGGGGGACACTCATTTTTTATCTCCTGATGGTACCAACACTTGTAATGAAACTTGCCCATTAAAGACACACACTAGAAAATCCCCCAAGAGAGTGGAAAGGGAATAGAAAGCAGGCAGGTGGGAGAAGACCCTGTCTCCATCTCCGGCCCCCCAGCCAAGATCCCTGCTGGCCTTCACCTTGCACGAGCAGCAGCACATGGGACTGGGTGGTGCCGGCAGCATTGGTGGCCGTGCAGCGGTACTGTCCTGCATCAGCCAGCTCCACATGGGCGATCCTGACGATGCCTCCGCGCTGCACGATGCCAGGCCGCAGGCGTCCTCCGACTTTGCTCCATGTCACCTGAGGCTTGGGGTCACCCAGTGCCAGGCACTCGAACTCCACAGCGTGGCCAACCACCACAGTCTGCACGGAGGTCCGGATGTTGATGAGCACCGAGGGCAGGGCTGGGGAGGAGGGAGGTAGAGGGCTAGTGAGATCAGCCATTGCAGGCCTGGCCCAAGGGAGGCCATAGGCTGCCTAGGAAAAGGTCAGTTCTGGAGCCCTAGGCATTGATCCATTTCATCATTCACTTTTCACCCATCACACACAAACATACTTGCTCGTATGCTCTTTTGCCTATGCAATTTACTCACTCATGGGTCCACTCATTCTTTTTTTTTTTTTAAGAGACAGGGTCTTCCTATGTTGCCCAGGCTAAAGTGCAGTGGCTAGTCACAGGTGTGATCATAGCACACTGTGACCTCAAGCTCCTGGGCTCAAGCGATCCTCCTGCCTTGGCCTTCCAAGAAGCTGGGACCACAGGCGTGTGCTGCAGTGCCCGGCTCACACTGATTTATTCCTCATTGGTTTGTGGAATGAGCATTCACTCATTCCACCTATCTCCTTCCCTCCCTTATGATATTCTATAAGCCTTCTTACTCTATGCTAGATACACACAAAGTAAAATGGAATAATTGTCTTTATTCTTATACATCTGGGGGACTTCCTGCGGAACGTGGTCTGAGTCCAGCATCCGTCTCCCTTTCTCATCTTGTCCCCTACTCTCAGGATAGGACCGAAGACATCCTCCTACCTTGGACAACCAGCTGGGCGCTGGCCTGGGCCTGTCCCCAAGGTCCATGGGCCTGGCAAACGTATGTCCCTTGGCAGCTCTGGTCTAAGTTCTGGATTCTATAATGAAAAAAATAAGACATCGGAGAGTGAAAACAATTGATGAGAATGCTTTGCAATTGTGTGGTATTTAAAAGTTGACATAGATTGGCACACAGTGTCAACTTCTAGTCTTCCAATGACCATGCAAGGCAGGTAGGCTGGGTGGGGGGCACCATACCTACTTCAGACAGAGACCTTATGGTCTAGAGCTCAAGATTACACTGTCATAGTAGCAGAGCTGAGATCTGGGGTCATTCGTATCTATCTGACCCCAGAGTCTGTTCTCTTTTTCCCTCCAATAACAACATAAATGTGGGCTGCTGTTTACCAAGGGCCTTCCATGCACCAAGCACTGTGCAAGTGCTTCAGATCTCATTTACCCTTATATAACCCATCATACAGGCGAGAAAACTGAGGCTCAGAGAGGTAAAGCGACTTGCCCAGGGACACTGCTTCATGCTGAGCCCCTAGAGCAGGTATTTTAACTCAGCCCCAATGTGAGCCTGAGGTTGTGTCCTGTCCCAAGTCCAGTCCTGCCCCTGCTTCGCTCACCGGAGGACCCCATCCTGCACATTGTGGCCAAGAGGCAGCCGACCCCCTTCCTTGAACCAACGAAGCTGGGTGCCCGGGTCACTGGGCACAGCACAGTGGAATTCAACACTGGCTCCAATGCTCTTGGTCTCCAGCTGAGGTGTGACCTGCACGGTAGGCGTGGATCCTGCTGGGATGGGGGTGGCAGGGAGAGAGCCGGAGGGGCCTGCAGGGACATACAGAAAGTTCTGCAGGTACATGTGTATGTGATGTCCCTCATGCCCTCCCCAGAGACCCAGGAACCCCCCATCTGAACATTCAAGTGACTTTCTTCTCCTGGTCACCTCTCTAGCCAGGGAAAAAAGACCTTTCAGTGGCAGATTCATTCATCTGCTCACTTGTGCAGCCATTCAGCCAACATGGCAGAAGGCCTGTGTAGTGCTGGCCTTGGTTCCATAGCTTCTGGCTTTTGGATGCAGAGGGCAGTCCATAATGAGAGCAGGGGTGCCCAGACATTTTAAGGAAGGACAGCTGTAGTCTAAAATAAGGAATCCAGGAACCTGGCCATGGGGAAGACACCTACATGTGCAGGGGATGGTGGGGGGTGGGCATGGACACATGTCATTCCTATTTGCTAAATGCCAGTTACGAGCCCCGGGACTGACACATGTACCTTTCTAACTCAGCCCATGTGGTCAGCATCATTCCCTCCATTTACAGATGAAGAAACTGAGGCTCAGAAAGGTTAAATGACTTGGCCAAGGTTGCAAGGCTAGCAAGCGACCAAGCTGGGCTTGGAACTCAGGTCTCTCTGACTCCAGAGTCCAGGCTCTTGACCAGTGGGCTACGAGTTTTGTGGCTCATCTGGCTTTTATCATTGACATAGGAGATCATGGAGATGTTGGATGTTCTGGGGACCCACTGAAGCCGTGGGCATGTTGGGGCGGGCACTGTCTGTCACTTATTTATTTTTGTCCCTCTCAAGCTTTACCCAGCCTGTTGCAGGCCCAGGCCCTGTCCTGTGTGTACTCACTGGCAGGTGAGGTAGGCTGCTGTTAATGTAAATATAATCGCTTCCTCTGGCAATGCAAGGTCAGTGCCAAGGGAGCGAAGCAGCCATGAGAACCAGAAGAGCTGAGAACTCAGCAATCAAGGTCTTCCTGCCTCTGGTCTTGGAGAACATGGGGGAGGAGGGTCCTCTAGGTGGGGTGAGGGAGGAAGGACTTCATACCCCACGTGTGGGTCTCAGATACCCATGGCTGGGTCATTGAAGGGCCTGGAGGAAAGCTGACCCTCTTCCACCCACCCTGAGCTTACCTTGGACCAGCAGCTGGGCAAAGGCCTCTGCCAAGCCCACCTTGTTGGTGACCTGGCAGCGATAGCGGCCTGCATCCTCAGGGGCCACGGACTCAAAGTGCAGGAGCTCGTTCCTGGCGGTCGCCCTCCCAGGAAGGCGGCCACCCACACGGCTCCAATGGAAGGTGAGCGGGGGTGTCCCGTGAGCCAGGCATTGGAGCTGCACTGTCTCCCCTGCCCGCACTGATGCGTGCTCTGGAACCGTGGTGGCGTATGGTGGGCCTGGGCAGGAAGGACACAGAGGTCAGCATGGCAGCAGGTAGTTGGACAAAGGACCAAGGAAGCTGGATGGTGAGCCCAGATGATAGGAATGAAGAGAGTGAATGAAGGTGCCAGGAAGGGTTGGATACTGGTTATCAGGCAAGGGCCAGCTATGGGTCCCTGCAGTATATACGGGCCTCTGGATGGGTTTCTGTCTACAGGGGAGCCTGGTGGGGTGGCTCAGGCCTCTACACAGTGCACAGTGGGGAGCCTCAAAAGAGGAGGTGAGTGCCTTACTCTCCACATGCAGGATGACAGTGGCCTCAGAGTGCCCGGCAGAGCTGGTGGCATTGCAGATGTACTGGCCCGAGTCCTGCTGGGCTACCCTTGGGATGATCAGTGTGTTGCCTTCCAGCTTGTGCTGCCAGGGCAGTGGAGAGCGCAGCTTGGACCAGTGGATGGTGGGCATGGGGCTGCCTACGGAGGAGAGTGGAAGATGGCAGAAGTCGCTGGGCTGCCCCAGGGGACAGCTGAGGGTGGTATTCATTGGTGGGGAAGGGATCTGGGTGATTCTGCCCCTCCGTGGGGGCCACTAAGTGGATATGTCAGTTATCTCTGGGAGATGCTGCCAGCAAAGCCCACCCCTACTCCGTGTCCCTGGGCATGACATCATCTCCAAGTCTCACACGTCTATAAATCAGACCCCGGGGCACACCTGTGGCTGAGCAGCGCAGGGTGGCCGTGTGCCCAGCCTCGACAGTCAGCTCAACTTCTTCCACCTGGACCTGGGGGGCCCCTGGGGCCACAGTGCCTGTGTCCACGATCACTTCCACCCGCTTCTGCACTGTGCCCAGTGCATTCTGAGCAAGGCACACGTAGGTGCCTGCATCTGATGGCTCAGCTGATGAAATCTGGGAGAAAGCAAGGGAGGTGGTCACATGCTTACCGAGTGGGAATGCTGACGTCGGCTCTGGCTGTGGCTTGGTTTTCTCTCTTTTCTGTATCCTTTCCTTGATTTTCGGCTCTCCCATCTGGCTGCTTGAGGGTGTCACCTCATGACACCCACTGAGTCCATTCATCCATCTGGGCATCAACCCATCCATCCCTCCACCCATTCTTTTTACCTTCTTGCCTCTCGCCTTCCCATCTACACCCATTTTGCACCCATCCCATCTCTCCTTTCCTCTCTCCATCACTCAGCTGCCCTTCCACCACGCACCTGCTCAAGGCTGGGCTCTGGACTGGGCCTCAGAGCCAGAGGCAAAACAGCCCCGGCCTCACCTGCAGCACTGTGTGGCTGTCCACATGCCCGTACATCCGCTGCTCCAGCTTGACAGGAGTGCCAACCCGGGTCCAACGAGCAGAGGAGCGGGGCTCACCAGCACTGACACACTCCAGGGTAATGGCCTTTCCCACTTTCACACGCACGGGGCCCTCCGGGAGCACAGACAGGGTAGGGGGCCCTGCCCGGAGGAACGATAAGCGTTGACACATGTGCAAGGCTGGCCCTGTGTACCACCATGACCCCAGCTCACTAACTGCTGGGTGGGCACCAGTGGCCCCCCTGCTCTAGAGGTGGAAACTGAGGCTCAGAGAGGGAAAATGTCGAAAAGGAAGTCGGTGGTGGAGGCAGGATTTTAACCTTGAGGATCTGAGCTGAGAATCAGGTGGGCTGCAGACCCTCTGGGGTGGATGCCCCCCTCACCGTGCACACTGAGGTTCACAACACTCTGGGCCACACCGTAGGCATTGGTGGCCACGCAGCGGTAGGCGCCATGGTTGCTGGGCCGGGTGCCCACGATGGTGATGATGGAGCCGTTGGGGCTGATGTGAACGTTGTCTGTGGGGTCGGATCAGGAAGGGAAGGGTGAGGGGGAGTGACCTGGTCCTTCTCTTGTCTTGGTGCTGCCAGCTGGTGCCCCACCGGCCCCTCTAGCCTAGGTGTGTTTAGCTCATGGAGTCACAGATGGCAGAAGATAAAAAAGTCCTTGAAGGCTGGGTATGGTGGGTCACACCTGTAATCCTAATACTCTGGGAGGCCAAGGCAGGAGAATCCCTTGAGCATAGGCATTTAAGACCAGCCTGAACAAGAGTGAGACCCCATCTCTACTAAAAATAGAAAAATTAGCTGTCATGGTGGGTGCCTATAGACCCAGCTATTTGGGAGGCTGAGGCAAGAGGATTTCTTGAGCCTGGGAGTTTGAGGTTGCTGTGAGCTATGATGCCATGGCACTCTACCAAGGGCATCAAAGTGAGACTGTCTCACCCATAAAGTGAGTGGTTTGGACTTCTACTCAGGCCCAAGCTGGAGCCCTGAGTGCCCCAGTCCCATGGGAGCACTTGGTGACTTCCCCTGTCCTGGGGCTTTGGTCTGACAGCTGCCCTCCTCACTTCGACAGACCCATGGCTCCCAGCTGCGGCTCCACCACGTCTCCCCGGCTGACTCAGAGACTCCTGGGTCAAGGTCACCATATGGATGTAGACACTGAGGTCCCGAAAGGGAAGGGCCTTCCCCAGGGTCATACAGTGGATGTGGTGTGTCCCTGGCCTCCCGCCCCACCCTCACACACCGTGGCCATCACCCTCCCTCTAGTCTATCTGGCTCACCCTCCAGTTCCTGGTTCCGGGTCTTCCACTCAAGGGTGATGGGGGCTGCCCCCTCATGGATGAGGCACTTGAAGCTTGCATCCTGGCCTTGCCTCACAGTACTGCTGGGAGGGTCAATGGAGATGACAGGGCTCCTGAGGCCTAGGGTGACAGGGAAGGGAGCTGGGCTCAGCAGGGGGCCTGCTTACCTCTGTCATCCCTCCTCCCTTGCTGTGACATCTGCCACACTTACGGTAGGAGGACCCTTCACTGGGTGTAACAGTGACCACGAAGGAAGCCTCCTGCTGAGGGCCTGAGTCGCCGGTCACACGGCACACGTATTCTCCCGAGTCAGCCGGGGAGACGTGGTGGAGCCGCAGCTGGGAGCCATGGGTCTGTCGAAAAGAGGAGGGCAGCTGTCAGGCCAAAGCCCCAGGACAGGGGAAGTCCCCAAGTTCTCCCCGGGGACTGGGGCACTCAGGGTTCCAGCGTGGGCCTGGGTAGAAGTCTAACCCACTCACTTTATAGTAGGGAAACTGAGCCTCAAGAAATGGCTCAGCAGCAGAGCCAGGAGAGAAACCCAGTCTTTCAACTGCCAGGCTGGTGACCTCTTCCCCCCAAAATATTTTATCCCCTGTGGTCCCCAAGCGGCTGGAGTTGGTCGAAGATTTGGGTGCAGGTGGCAGGCTGAATCCTTGCCTGTCTTGGAGTCCTCCCCATCCTGGCCCCTTACCTGGTGCTGAGCGGGTAGGCTGCCCCCGCGCTTGTACCACGTGACCTGGGCGTGGGCCTGCCCGGGCACCACGCAGTTCAGATCCAGGGTCTGCCCTTCGGCCACATGTGAGGAGGTGGCCTCGATGTGGACAGGCTGGGCCAGTCCTGGGGCTGTGGACAGAGGGGGTGGGTGAGAGAGGCGCGCTCCTGGGGATGAAGGCAGGGACTAAAGGTGGTGACTCTGAGACCCAGTGGTCCTCCTGGAGGCACAGCAGCTTGACAGCAGACTATGCTGCGTTCACCTAAGGAGAGTCTCCTTTCCCTGGGGACTAAGGTGTCATCCTGAGACCCAGGGCTAGCTGAAGGGAGGGACCAAAGAACTACCAGGGACTAGAAACACAGAAATAGCTAGTCGGGTGTTGGCCATAGCCAGATTTGGGAACACCTAAGTTGGCTTGATCCTCAGCTATAGAAAACCCCATCCCCAGGATAACAAGAACCCTGGCATTGCCCACTGCTCCTTGTTACTCACCAGGAATGGGGCCTGGGCTAGAGGCTTCAATTGTGACTAGGACAGATGCCTCCTGAGTGCCTGAGCTTCCGGTCACCTGGCATGAGTACTCGCCGGAGTCAGCCGGGGACACCTGGTTCAGCCTCAGCAGGGTGCCATGGACCTGACCAGGATGGGGCGACAGTGGGGAGAATGAGCAGGCAGGCTGCTGGTCAAGACCTTCAGACGTACAAAGGCCCTGGTACCTCAGGACTGTCCTCTGCAAAGGCGACCTCCTTTGACATTAGACACTGTGGAGTACGTATTTATTATGATATTTTTTCTGGTAGGAGGAAGTCAAGTGTTCTGAGTAAGAGGTGTCCTTTTCTATTTTGCACCAAGGTGCTGTGGAGCTGTGGAGGGTGCATCCTGCTTCCTCCAGCCCTCTTACCTGGTGCCGGGCGGGGAGGCTGCCCCCGCGCCTGTGCCACGTGACCTGGGCATGGGGCTGCCCGGGCACCAGGCAGTTCAGATCCAGGGTCTGCCCTTCGGCCACTCGAGAGGAGGAGGTCTCGATGCGGATGGGTGTGGCTCCACCTGGGACTGAGCACAGGGAGAGGAAAGTGAGCTGAGACTCCTACTGCTGTGCCCTCAGCACCTCTGTGGGGGTCCAGATGTTCAGACCAGAGGCCATTGGGAAGTGGCTTTTTTCCCTTCCCATTCTAGAGGCTCAGAGCAGCCGGGGTCACCTAGGGTGATGGAGGTGCTTCATTGCCCTAGCCCCACTCTGAGGCAGTGGACCGAACATCTCCTTCTCTTCCCATGTCCCAACACTACTGGGGGCAGGGCTTGGGGACAGACACCTTCACACAGGTCACTACTGTTTGCCAAACTCAATAGCCTGTGGGTAAAAACCCAGACTCGGGTTAGGTGGCCTGGGTTCAGATCCCAGCTCTGTCACTTATTAGTTATGTGACCTTCAGGAAGTTACTTCACCTCTCTGTGTCTCAGTTTCCCCATTTGTAAAATGGAGAGAATGACTCTACCTACCTTCAAGGGCAGCTGGGAGGATGAAATAAACTGATACACGTAACTGTAACACAGCCCAGCACCCGGGATTGCCAGATCACTCAGCAATCGTGTGCTAGCGGGATTTCTGCGGCAATGTGTGGCGTGTTTTCCTTTCAATTGATTCACTTTAAAAAACTTTAGGTATTTAGCCCCATTATAGGCAACAATTTCCATGAAATAAGGACAGGTCTGATGTGTTTTTCCCCCAATATACCATTACTACTAGTGAAGATGTTTATTGGGGGGCACAACATAAAATCACCCTCCAATACCCCCAGAGGTGCAACTCCAGGCTCCACGGAACTCACTGAATTGTTTCTGTAATGAAATAGCAGAGGACAAGGTCTCTACTACCCCCTTTACAGATGGGGACAGTGACACACAGAGAGGTGAATGCCTGTGTAACATCTCTGAGCATGGACAGAGGAGCTGGGACTCAAGCTGCAGATGCCAGACTCCAAAGCCTGTGCTCCCAGAGGGGCAGGAACCACCCCAAGCGACCTGGCATTTTGGTTCAGGGACCATGGGGGTGGCAGGAGGTGAAACCTGGGGTTAGAAAAGCGGTTGTCTCCAAGGGCCAAAAAGTATTTCCTTCCCTCAGCTCTGCCTCTGATCTCCCTCCTGCCCTTCCTCCTCTGTCCCAGACCCACTGCAAGGACCCTTACCAGGCACGTGGACAGAACTTGAGCCAGAGGCCTCAATGGTGACCAGGACCGAGGCCTCTAGGGGGCCAGAGCTGCCCACTGCACGGCATACATACTCGCCCGAGTCGGCCGGGGACACCTGGTACAGCCGCAGCCGTGAGCCATGGGCCTGGACAGGGCAGAGGAACAGAGTAAGGGGCCAATCTGGAATCTTTGTAGGCCTGGGGCCAGTGTCTAATCTCTGACCCAGGCAGGCCCCTTATCTCATGAGGGAATCTCCGCTAGGTAGGGTCCCCCCCCCACATCCAGAGACCCTCCCACCATTTCTAGAAGCCACATACCTGATGGTGACTGGGGAGGCTACCCCCACGCTTGTGCCATGTGACCTGGGCATGGGCCTGCCCGGGCACCACACAGTTCAGATCCAGGGTCTGCCCTTCGGCCACCTGTGATGACGATGACTCAATTCTGATGGGCAGGGTACTGCCAGAGACTGGGGCACAGAAGCAGCAAGTCAGGGCTCAGCCATTGTCATATTTGGGGACTGGGTTGGGGGGACATTCAGCCACAGAAACCCATCCCCTAGGGCAGTGGTTCTCAACCTTCCTAACGCTGCGGCCCTTTAATACAGTTCCTGTGGGTTGCAGCCCACAGGTTGAGAACCGCTGCCCTAGGGTAACAAGAGTTAACACTTATTAAACTCTTACAGTGTGCTGGGCATTATTCTAAGCACTTCATATGTATTAACTCAATCCTCACAAACTTCCTATGATGATAGAAATGTTCTTTTATCTGCATTGGCCCAGACAGTGGCCACTAGACACATGTGGATAATGAGCACTTGAAATGTTAGAAATAGAATTTTAAAATTTATTTAATTTTCATTGCCACAGGTGCCTCATGGCCACTGCATTGGGAGTGTAGCTCTGTGGGGGCAGAAGGATTGAGATTGCTATTTCACTGTGAAGAAACTGAGGCTGGGAAGGGAAAGTGACTCTAAGGTCCTTAGTGGTGCAGGCAGGATTTGAACCCAGGCATCTTGGTGCATAGCCCTGACCCTGGCTTCCACCGGGTCTGAGGACTCTGACTCCAAAGCTCCTTCTCCCCAAGAAGCACTGTCACTGTGTCTCCTTTGCCGGACTCACCGGAGGGGTTGCTGGTGCTGGGGGACACGGAGACCATGATGGAGGTCTCCAGGGCATCAATGTTATTGTTAGCCCGGCACACGTATTCGCCAGAGTCAGCCACAGACATCTGGTGCAACCGCAAGTGGGAGCCATGAACCTGGGTGAGCGGGTGGGGATGGACAGGAGAGGGAGGGCCCCAGGATCACCAGCTGGCTCACGCCTCCCCTGTCAGGCCTGCCCCTGTCTACCCAGGAGCCCACGGGGCTGTCCCTGCTCTGCCCATCCCAGGAGATCAGGGTCCCAACCCCAACAGCTGTGGCTCCACTCTATACCTGGTGTTGGGGGGGAAGACTGCCCCCACGCTTGTACCACGTGATGACAGCCTGGGGCTGTCTGGACACCACACAGTTCAGATCCAAGGTCTGTCCTTCCACCACTGTGGGGGATGAGGACTCGATCCTGATCGGGTGGAAGATGCTGGGCCCTGGGGAAGGGGGGACAACCCATGCAGCCAGTCAGACAACAGTATGCACTGCGGACTACCCTGCCTCCCCTGCACCTGCTTTGCCTGGACCTCTGCTCTCTGTGCTCTCACCGTGGGAGGAGCCACTGCCCTGGATGGTGACAACAAGAGAGGTCTCCTGGGAACCAGCACCATTACTGACGTGACACACATACTCTCCTGAGTCTGCAGGAGTCACTTGAGGGATCCGTAGCCGGGAGCCCACGATCTGGAGGAAGCAGGTGTCAGTGGGTGACCCCACCACATCTCGGCACTGCTGCTGCCGACCCTAGACTCTGGGTAACCCCCTGCCTCGACTGGTGCTGGGCCCCAGCCTTCCCAGTGACTTTCCTGCGGTTCCTGGCAAGGTGTGTGGCCTATGTCTGGGCTGGGGTGGTGCCTCTGTTTTTTGTCACCTCTCCAGAAAGCCTGACAAGGCCCTCCCCAGTGTGGACATAGCACCCTGCTGGGGCTCCTGCAGCCCACAAGCTGCCCAAGGGCTGACAACTGTCTGATTCCAGTTGGGATCCGCAGAGTCAGGCACAGGACTTGGCCTGAAGCAGCTTCTCAGGGAAATTCAGTGTGTCAGTGGGTCCACCTGAGATCAGCAGGACTTAGCTCTGCATCCTCAGCACCAGTACAGGCCCCACCCCAAGCAAGGACACCCAGTGTTTGTTGAATGACTGAATAAGCACAGAGCAAGGTGCTAAGAGCCACCCCCACTTCTTGTCAGGGCCAGTGCACCCTGCCTTTGCCATCCTTGCCCACGGCTGTGTACCTGGTGTCGGCTGGGTAAGCTGCCTCCACGCTTATACCAGGTGATGGTGTGGGGGGCCTGGCTGGCAACCAGGCAGTTGAGGTCCAAGGTATGTCCATTGGCCAGGGAAGCTGAGGAGGACTCGATACGGACGGGGTACACCACACTCTGGGCTGGGAGGGTGAGACAGAAGGTAGGCATGGGAGCTGCTGAGGGCAGAGTTAGCTCCTGGCAGCCCTCCATCATTGCAGGATCCCTGAGACACTCACGGTGGGAGGTGCCAAGGCGCTTCTGGATGGTGACAAGGACGGAGGCTTCCTGGGTGCCCGAGCTGCTGACCACGCGGCATACATACTCCCCAGAATCGGCTGGGGTCACCTGAAGCAGCCGCAGCCTTGAGCCATGGACCTGGGAGGGGCAGGTGGGAGGAAGCAGGGATCAGGGCCAGGCACTAGGGCTCCTGTCTCTTCCCTGGTCCCCCTTCTGGCCCAGTCAGCCTAAGTGTGACGAAGATCTTTCAGGGAGAACCACCTTCTCTCTTCATTTCTCCTGTCCCAGTGTCAGGACTGGATCTAGCTGTCACCACACCCATACCAAGGACTGCTAAGACCCTGCGCCAGGGAAAAGTTTGGCACCAGAATTTGTTCATGTGGTATGGGGTGAGTGAAGTAGGCAGTGTGTACCCATTTGATGGATGAGGACACTGAGGTTCAGGGAATCAGGTGATTGGCCTCAACCCTCTTAATAGGCAAGTGGCAGAGCAGAGTCTGAACTGAAATATGCCTGAATCCAAAGCCTCTGCTCTTTATCCCACGGTCACAAGGTCCTCTGGGCCTTCCTTGAGCCCCCATCTCCTACCTGGTGCCGGGCAGGGAGGCTGCCCCCACGCTTGTGCCATGTGATCTGGGCATGGGGCTGCCCAGCAACGAGGCAGTTCAGATCCAGGGTTTGCCCTTCAGCCACATGTGAGGAAGATGACTCGATCCGGACTGGGGGTGTAACCCCAAGTGCTGGGGACAGAGGGCAGAGGATCAGTCCCTGGCCATAAGGTGGGAAGAGACAGGCTATTGGTCTCACAGCAGGTGTGTGGCCCTCCACCCTGCCTTGGCAGCAGTGGGGAGACACCCCCCAGGCTGGCCCCTGAGCCTCACCCTCCCTCAGAGCTACTCACCAGGCACAGAGCCTGCAGGCTCAATGGTGACCAGCACAGAGGCTTCCAAGGGCACAGAGCCACCCACCACTCGGCACACATACTGGCCAGAGTCGGCAGGAGACACCTGGTTTAGTCTCAGGAGGGAGCCGTGGGTCTGTCCGGGAGTCGGGGAGTGAGTCAGAGGGAGCCCTTGTGGACACCTAACCTGCAGCCCTGCCTCCCTCTGACCCCGAGGCCTGGCCATGGGCTCCGGCTCAGCTTTCCTGTCCTGCTTGGTGGATTGTGGTCCCAGGAGTGGGGTGGTGAGCCAGAAGGGCCCTGGTGAGCCAGGCACACACTCATTCCACACTCCATCAATTTGAGACACACATCTCAATGTCTCTGAAACCAAGAGCATCTAGGATAAAGAATCTTGCAATTTTAAATGGAAGCTTTTTTTCCCCCTCAGAGGTACATAACATGATGTGCATCTTAGAACTAGTGGTATCCTAAATTCTACAAAATACAACAATAACAATGGTATTATGGTATTATCAACAGCGTAAAGCACTTTTGTTTTTTTGTTTTAGACAGTCTCACTCTGTCACCGTGGCTAAAGTGTTGTGGCATCATAGTTCACAGCAACCTCAAACTCTTGGGTTCAAGCAATCCTCTTGCCTCAGCCTCTTGAGTAGTTGGGACTATAGGCACTCACCATAGTGCTCAACTAATTTTTCTATTTTTAGTAGAGATGAGGTCTCACTCTTGCTCAGGCTGATCTTGAACTCCTGAGCTTAAGCAATCCTCCCACCTTGGAGTTCCCACAGAGCTTAGAGCACTTTGTATGAGCCTAAGCTCTGCTTTGCATGTATACTAACTTTCATCTTGAAGACAATCCTATAAAGTAGGTACTATTGTTACCATTTTATAGTTGCTGAAACATAACGCAGAGAAGTTCAGTAACTTGCTCAAAGTCACAAGTTAGTAAATGCTGGAACCAGCTTTCATGGCTAGGCTGGCTGGTCCTATATCTCGGGTTCTAACCAGTGCACTACACACCTGTATGTTGGGATCTCAGGCTTCCCCTGTCTCAGAAGAGCTGTCACCACCCAGGAGACCCCTCCCCTTCATGGCCTATCTGTCTTTCAGTTCCATACCTGGTGCCGAGCGGGGAGGCTACCCCCACGCTTGTGCCATGTGACTTGGGCATCAGGCTGCCCAGGTACCACGCAGTTTAGATCCAGGGTCTGGCCTTCGGCCACGTGTGAGGAGGAGGGCTCGATGCGGATGGCCTGGGTGCTGCCAGGGGCTGGGGGATAAGATAGTCACTGGTCACTCCTTTGAGGTGGCCCAGTCTGTCCTCTTTCTGCATCCCTGCCCACTTGGTGTCCCCACTCACGATAGGCAAAGTTGGCTCCCGGAGTCCTGGTTACTGTGACAGTGATGGAGGCCTCCACACCATTGCTGGCCCGGCAAACGTACTCGCCTGCATCGGCGGGTGAGGCCTGGAAGATGTACAGGCGGGAGCCACGTACCTGGACAGCATGGGCAGGAGTGTGAGAGAGGGGCTTCCCAGAGCCCAGTAGATGCCTCCCTGGGCACAGAACTACCAGCCCCCCATCCCCACAACTCCCATCCATAGCCGCTTCCCATGTTCCTGGTGCTGTGTACCTGGTGTCGTGCCGGGAGGCTGCCCCCGCGCTTGTACCATGTGACCTGGGCATGAGCCTGCCCAGCCACCACACAACTCAGATCCAGGGTCTGCCCCTCGGCCACTGTGGAGGATGTAGACTCAATCCTGACAGGCGGGATGGGACCTGGGGCTGAGGGACAGGAGTGAGGGTAGTACATGTATGTGCTCCCAGGAGAGAGGGCAGGAGCCCTCACCCTGGAACAGGCTGAGCCTCAGGTTCCGAGGCCAGGCCCATGTTCTTAGGGCCTGGTGACCTGAGGCTTGATGGTCTTAGCTTAGCAATGGGCTGGGCCTTGCAGAGGGAAGTAAGGAGCCAGAGTGATGAGGGTAGTGGGGCTGGGAGAGAGGAAGATGAGGTAGGAATAGACACCAAGGCCAAAGTGATGGGGGAAGATAGCATTGACTCAGATAAGTGGCATCTGCCTGGGCGGGGCTCTGTGGCCAACTCCCCCCTGGGCCTCCTGCCCAACATCAGCAATAGGAGTCACTTGGACCTCACTGGAGGGCTCACTGCACCCTCAACTTGCCATGTCACTGGGAGTCACTCACCAGGGATGGAACCAGAGGGCTCAATGGTGACGAGGACAGAGGACTCCTGGGGCACAGAACCGCCCACCACTTGGCACACGTACTCGCCTGAGTCAGCAGGGGACACCTGGTACAGCCTCAGCAGCGAGCCGTGGGTCTGAGAGCAGACAGGTGGGTTAGAAGGGGCTTGGAGAGCTCCATCCAACCCTTCCAGCATGCTAGTCCTGAGGCTGCCATACCTGGTGCTGGGCAGGGAGGCTGCCCCCACGCCTGTGCCATGTAACCTGGGCGTGGGCCTGCCCAGGCACCACGCAGTTCAGATCCAGGGTCTGCCCTTCGGCCACATGTGAGGAGGAGGGCTCGATGCGGATGGGCTGGGTGCTGCCAGAGGCTGGGGCACAGAGGGGTTGCTCAGAGGTCTGGGTTCTTGAGATCTGACCAGGCTCTAGCTTGGGAGGGCTAACAGGTGGCCTTTCTGGGTCTGGGATCATACTCTTTTGCCTCAGGATGGCTAGTGCAGGGAGCCTCCTTCCCTCCTCCACCTCTAACTGGGAGCTGGAGGCCCATTTGCTCACTTATGACTTCTTTTTTCGTTTTGAGATTGAGTCTCACACTGTTGCCCAGACTAGAGCGCCATGGCATCATCCTAGCTCACAGCAACCTCAAACTCCTGGGCTCAGTGATCCTCCTGCATCAGCCTTCTGAGTCGCTAGGACTACAGGCCCAGCTCATTTTTCTATTTTTAGTAAAATCAGGGTCTTGCTCTTGGTCTTGAACTCTTTAGTTCAAGGGATCAGCCTGCCTCAGGCTCCCCAAACACTTGGATTACAGGCATGAGTCACTGTGCCTGGCCTCCACCCATGACTTCTTGATGATGAACCGCTCTGGCCTGCAGGGAACCTGTAGCCTTCGCCACCCAGGCTGTAGACAACAATGATACAACTCCCTTCTGCAGTGTCACTGCATGCTCACAAGCAGTTTCCACTGACACCATCTCATTTAAACCATACCATGACCAAGCAGGTGAGTGGTACAGATGAGGAATGTGAGGTCCCAATGGGTAAAAACTGGTTCAAGGCTGACAGAGGACAGAGCAGGATTTGAACCTAGGTCAGCCTGATTACCAGCCAGGATTCAGTCTGGACTTTCTGCTGCTTCCTGATAAATCTAAAACGTTATCCTCAAATGGGGCCCCAGGTAAGCTCCACCAACTTTGTCCCCAGCTTCAGTCCCTTTATCTCCCTGAGCAGGTCGGGGAGGGTCAAAGCCTGCCTGGAATGTCCCCTCTGTCCTGACGCCACTGAAGGGGCCACAGGCACCTTCTCTGGGAGGAGAGGGGAGATCTTGGGGCATAACCCCTGCTCAGCCCTACTGGGCTCCTCACCTGGGGTCTGGGTGGGGCCAAAATGGGTGCCATGGAGGACAGAAACAGTGATGGAGGTCTCCTTGTGCCCTGATCCATTCTCCACCCGGCAGACATATTCTCCAGAATCGGCTGGTGAAACCTGGGAGAGCCGCAGCCGAGAGCCATGGACCTGGACAAGGGGGCCAGAGATATGTGAAGACAGGGACGGGGTCCATAGTCACCACTCCCTCTGAGCCTTAGTGACTCATTCACCAAATCTCAGGGCTACTGCCAGGAGCCACCCCATGCTGGGAGCTGGGGAGGGAGGGAGGGAAGGCCTGGGTCTTGCTGGAGGGGGGCATGGGGCAGTGTGCAGCCTCCTCCAGGGCAGGGTCCCACCACCCAGCCAGAGGCCCTGCTCCCCAGGACCTCTGCCATAGGCTCAGGACCCTCCTACCTGGGCGTGGGGAGGCAGCCTGCCCCCTCGCCTATACCATGTGACTTGGGCGTGGGCCGTCCCTGCCACCACACAGTTGAGGTCGAGTGTCTGCCCTTCCGTCACAGAAGGTGATGAGGACTCAATCCTGACTGGTGGTGAGCTGGCACCTGAGGCTGGAGAAGAGGGGTCGTGAGCAGGTCTCAAGGGAGCCCTGGGCTGGCCCCCCACTCCCACAGTGCCCACAGGTCCCGCACCTGAGTGGACAACCACTTGAATCCGGGCCTGGGCAGTGCCTGCGGGGCTGGTGGCCACACAGAGGTAGAAGCCGGCATCAGCGGTTGTGATGGCTGGGATGAGCAGCGTGGCGATGTTCGTGCGCTCAGACCGGGCCTGCCATGCGGCGAGAAGGGTCAGCCACTCAAGAGGCAGCCTGGCGGGGCCACCAGCGAGGGGGCAGACAGGGCATAAGAGGTAGAGGCAGGCACAGAGCCAATGTTAGCACCCCGGGGGGCTCCCAGGAGGACAAAACCAGGTTCAAAGAGGCTGCCTGAGGCTGCCTGCAGGGAGTGAAGGAACAGAGAGGAGCTAGGGGCTGGGGGGCAGCCAGCGCTGGGACTCTCCATGGAGCCTGTGCGCCTGGGTGGGCTAGATCTGCTCACCTGCGGGGGGAGGCTGCCACCTTCCTTCCTCCAGGTGATGGTGGCACTCGGCACCCCCGCAGCCCTGCAGTACAGCCACACGGTGCTGCCTTCCTGCACCTCAGTCTTCTCCGGGCTCACCTGGACTCTGGGCCCGCTGCCCCCTGCGACAGAGCCCTGTGAGAATAGTCTTCTGGGCAGCCTCCAGGCGCCCAGCCCCCGCCCTCAGCCTGGCCCTCTCACCATGCACGTGGAGCACGGCCCTGGCCACGTGCTGCCCGGCGCTGCTGTGGGCCCGGCACAGGTACTGGGCCTGATCTGAGGGCTCAGCAGCCGGCAGGCGCAAGATGCCACCGTGGATTTGTGCCTTCTGAGGGAGCTGGCCACCAGGCCCCCCTGCCAAGGAGATGGGGTTAGTACCCACTGACATGGGAATTGCCCTGGTGTCCTGAGGGTTGTAACTCCATAGCCTATAGTCCTACCCCTGCCTTCCCACACCCAGGAGAGCAAGGCCCTGAAGGTCACTACCGCCACAGCCTCACCTGTCCACTCGAGAGTGGGCATGGGGTTCCCTGTGGCACTGCAGCGGAACTCGGCCAGCTGCCCAGGCTGCACTGTGAGCTGTGGTGGGTGGATGGAGACCACGGGGGCAGATGAGGTGACTGAGGCTGATGTGGGAGGAGAAAGAACATGCGTCAGGGTTGGGGGGGCATCATCTAACTATGGCAACAGCCTCCTCTCTGCTTCCACGCTAGCCCCTTGTGGCTGGCTGTGTACACGGCAGCCAGAGGGAGCTTCAGAAACATTGATGGGACTAGGTGCCAGCCACGTGAACTGGGGCTGGTGGGTTCGAACCCAGCCCGGGCCTGCTAAACAACAATGACAACGGCAACAACAACAACAATAAATAGCCAGCGTCGTGGCAGGTGCGTATAGTTCCAACGATTTGGGAAGCTGAGGCAAGAGAATCGCTTAAGCCCAAGAGTTTGAGGTTGCTGTGAGCTGCGACACCATAGCACTCTAACAAGGGCAACATAGTAAGACTCTGTCTCAAAAAAAAAAAAAAAACATTGATGGGGTCTTGTTACTTTGCATGGCTCCTTGCTACTTTTAGTATAAAACCCAAGCTCCCTATTCTGATCCACTGCAGACGGCACTCTCTCAGGTCTGCCTGCATCTCCAGGTTCCTCACCAACCTTCCTTCTACAGCTGCAGCCCCTCTGGCATCACTTTTCCTCAAAAACAGCAGCATGCGCCTGCCTCAGGGCCTTTGCATGTGCTGCTCCTACTGCCTAGAACATTCGCTGCCAGCTGGAAAACCCTAAAGGTAGGGTACCACACCTACCTTTCCTTCAAGTCCCGGCTTAGATGCCATCTCCTTAGGGAGGCCCTTCCTGATCACCCATCTAGAGCAGCCCCCTCCTCCCACCTTGTTTTTTGCTCTCTCATCCCTCTGTTCCTCCCAAGCCTGGCACTCATCACCATGTGCCGTTATCTTGTTCCATGGTTATGGGCTCCCCGATTAGAACATATACTTGAGGAGGGCCAAGGTCCTTTGTGTCCATCTATTACCTGCCTCTTCAGAGCCTGACCAGGACCAGGCACACCCCAGGTGCTCAGAAATGGCCAGCTGCATGAAGAAATGGTATGCTAGTCCTGGTGGGCACAGGACAAAGCTGAGGGTGGGAGGGTCAGGCATAGTCAGGAGGTGTACCCTGCACGTGCAGCGTGGCCGTGCCCTGGTCCATGGCAAACATGTTGGAGCCGGTGCACACGTAGGTGCCGGCGTCACTGGGCTGCACGTTGCGGATGGTCAGGATGCCGTTGAAATCCATGGCTCGGGCTGGCAGTTTCCCGTTGTGTAGGCGGGTCCACACCAAGGTGTAGGCTGGAGACTGCAGGGCAAAGGGGAGCGGTGGCGGTCACGGACTCAGATCCCAGAAGACAGCCCTCCCCCCACTCTCTGCCCTGCACACCTTGCTCTTAGCTGTGCAGATGAAGGTGACGTCGGTGCCAGGACGCACGCTCTGGCTCCGCTGCTCCTCCACGGTCACTGTGATGGGCTTGCTTGGAGCCTCTGTGTGTGGGAAAGCACCCCCCGTAGTGAGCCGGCACCAGCTGGAGCCCTGTCCTGTGGTCACATTCTCTTTCCCAATCACCCCTTCTGGGTATCACTTCCTGCCTGGTCCAGCTTAGCGGCCCATCCGTTGCGGGCACCTCCCTCCCTCATGCTGGTTGGACCCAACCATCCCCTTTCTCCCTGCTGGCACACACAGCCCGTGGGATGTGGTTGGGGAACACCACACGACACGTCCACTTGGCTCCAGTTCACAGTCACAGACCACAAACAAGCTCCTAACACTTCACACTTAGCTCCAACTGGGTTTCTCCGTCTGGTTTGAGTTTCTGTCCTCCTGAATGACTATTTCACACCTCCTCCCACCTCCTCCTACCTCCCCAGACGATTTCATAGCTAATGGCTTCAACTCACACGTGGTGAGAAAGCTGGAGTTTTCCCGTCTTCCCACCTCCCTCTGTCCTACCCCTGCACCTTCTGAATGTGGGACCCCTCCCAAGGACTTCTTTCTTTTCCCTCCCATGGGTTCATTTTGCTCCACAGACAAAAGGTCCCATTTCTGAAATTCCCCCTGGTCCCCCCTGCTCTCCCAGCCACTGCCCCATCTCTTGGCTTCCCCTCAGAGCCAAGACTCAGCAGGAGTCATCTCTACCCGCTGCCTTCTCTTCTGTTTCCTCCTTCACTCCAATCTGGTTTCTCTCCCTGGTCTCCCATGAAAAACACTCACGTCAAGGCATAACCTCTGAGGGTGAATTCTCTGCCCTCCTCTGACTGCCTGGTGGCGAGGCTGGCCATGTTCTCCTGGAAACCCTTTCCCTCCTGCCTCCCTCGACGCCGCTCTCCTCCTTGGCTACCCTCCCACTTGCTGGCTGCTTTTTCTCTCCAACTTGTGTGCTGGAGCTCCCTGGGGCTCTGTGTGGAGCCCTGTCCTCCAGCCATATTCTGCCTGGGTGACTTCATCCTGCTGTAAAGCTTTAAACACCATCCCTGTGCCAACAGCTTCCAAATTCATTTCTCTGGCTGGGGCCTCTTTCCCGAGGTCAGACGCACATATTCAATTGCCTGCCTGATGGACCCACTTAGATATCTTTCCAAACACCTCAGACTTCAACTAGTCTAAGGCAAACTTTTGATTCTCTCTGACCCGTCTGTAGCACGGGCTATGGTACACAGCCCCAGCCAGTCCCTGGACTCCAGGGCAAGAGGAGTCCAGCGTGCATGTCTTACACTGGCCCTCAGCGCTTTCTTGCTTAATTATGGTAGAAATTTGCTTGATAACATACCTTTATTGGCTGCCTTCCCTTCCTGTCTTACTTTACCTCCCTCAGCTATTTGCACACAGATCCTTGTTTCAGACTTTAGAGGGAGCCTGAATGAAGACACCCTCCCACTGGCACCTCCTCATCTCTGTAAACAGCAGCCCATTTACCCAGTTGCCAGAACACAGTTTCCTGGGCACCCTCCTTTTCCTTCTCCTTGGCCACAATCAAGTCCTGCCAATTCTGCCTCTAAAATGGACCTTGAATCCATCACCTCTCCCCATCTCCATGGCCACTGCCCTTGTCCACGCAACCACCTTCCCTTTCCAGCAGGAGAAGGCACCATCTGCCTGGGGCTGCAGCAGTCCAGCCCAGGACAGATAGTCTGGGGACAGGGGAAGCAGGGACTCACCAGTGACCAGCAGCTCTGCCCGGCTGGTATTGATGTGGTGGAGGTTGCGACAGGTGCAGATGTAGACCCCGGCATCTGAGGGCTGGACACTGGGGAAGTGGAGCTCTGAGCCTGGTGGAGAGGGGGTGGGAGTTTGTAGGTGCAGATATATCCCGTCTCCGATCCAGCCCCATATGCAAGGGGCTGAGACAGGCCCCTGCTTCGCCTCCCACTGCAGGGAATCAAGGGGCTGAGGAGCCTGGGACCATGAGTACCTTGATGTCGCTGCTGCGTGCTGCTGGGCAAGGGCCGCCCATCTTCACGAGACCAGTAGAAGTAGTGGGGTGCGCTCCCGCTGACCTGGCACCGCAGGGAGAGGGAGCCACCTTGGGGCACTAAGCTCCGGGCAGGATGGACCTGGACCACCAGTGGGGCCTGGTTTGCTGGGAACAGGAGAGGTCAGTTGGGCAAGAGGTCCCTGGCATACAGCTTTGTCTCAGACATCTGCTCTCCCAGAGACTGGGATGTCCCATCATCGGCCCAGTTCTCAGAACTAATATCCCCCAAACGCCCAAGTCCCTTGCCTTCAGACCCATCACCCCGACCCTGGACCATGGTCCCACTTACTCTGTGGCACGCACTGGCCCCCTTGCACATTGGGATTGCCCACGTAACCTGGGGCACACCTGTAAGGGGGAACAAAGACCAGCTCTGTCAGGTCCCAGGGGTCCCAATGCCTCCTGGTGGACTTGGGCAGCCAGAAGCTTGGCTGGCTGTCCTGTGTGGGGTGAGGAGGCTCAGAGCTCTGGAAGCACTTTGGGGACTAAAGAGGCCCTAACACAGAGCACTGGGGAGCAGAGAAAGGAGAATGTAAGGGAGTGGTTGGCTAATGTGGGAGGTAGGGCCTTTATTCTCCAGGGAAACATCATTTAGCAACTGTTAGTAAGCAACTATAATGTGACATGCTAGGTATCGGAAATATAGCATTGAACGTCATAAAGTCTCTGATCTTACGGAACTTACTAGTTGGGAATTCAATGTGGAAACTAAGTAAAATGAGAGAGAAGGAAGCATTATCAGGGCTGTGAGAGCTTAAAGGGGGGCACTGATTGGGCACTGAGAATCAGGAGGGCTTTGCAGGGGATGGGACTTCCGAGCTGCTATATTAGTTTGGAGCAGGCTGTACTACCTTGGAGCAGGCTGAACTTGGTCTTGGTTTGTGAATGTATGTTTGCAAGATTACCGTTTTCCTGTCTTGTCCGCTATTAGGGGTGGCAGGTGCCATAAGGGCTGGGAAAGAATGTGCTTTGTTCACCACTTTATCTCCAACGCCACAGTAGATGCTGGATACAAATTTGCTGAATTAGTGAGCGAAGGTGAGTCTGGAAGCAGTTAGCCAGGAAGGAAAGGTTTATGTGTGAAGAATGTTCTACACAGAAGAGACAGCACGTGCAAGGTCTGAACATCAAGAATTTAAATAACCCAACTAGAGTACAAAGTTGGGGGCCAGAAGCAGGATGAGAACAGGGCACAGTAAAGATGGTCAAGGGGCTTGTGCTTGTCCCGAGAGCAATGTGGAGTCTTTGGAAGGTTCTGGGTAGGGAAAGAACATAATCCTAGTAGAGACTTTTCTGAGCAACACCATTTAGAGTTCTCATCTAGGAGTCTACCATTTGTCACCCTCCCTTCCCTCCTCCTGTTTGCAAACTTACTGCTCACAGTACTGGCCAGTGTAGCCAGGTTCACAGGCTGTGCAGCGGTACCCACCAGCTCCCAGGCTCTCACAGGTGCGGGAGAACCTGTCAGGGGAGCAAAGGTCAAGTCATAGAACACCAACTCCCCATCTTGTTCCTTCCACGTCTGTGCAGTGCCTTCCATCCCCCTGTGGGATTTTGTCCTGGACCCTTGAACAAGGACACTCACATGTTTTCTGGGTTGGTCAGTGGGCAGGCACAGGGCTGGCAGTCCTCAGGTGTCCCGGCTGTAGCATCTCCATAGTAGCCAGGAGCACACAGCTCGCAGAACTCCCCAGCAGCGTTGTGCTGGCATTGCTGTGAGACACAGGGATATCAGACCCCAGTCATATGTCAAAATTTACCAGAAATTTCAAGTTTGTAAACTTATCTCAAAGAACTCATCATGGAAGGGCCCAAAGACTTCTTTATCTAGATATTCATCTCAGTGATGCTTATTAAAGTAAAATGGTAGAAACAAACCTAAACATCCATGAACAGGGAATTGGGTAAGTGAAAAGTACATGCATCCAAATAGCTATCAAAACAAATGAGGTTGAAAAAGACAAAAGGAGACTTTGCATCTTTTGTATTTATCTGGATGGATTTGGAGAATATTTTCCTAAGTATCTCAAGAATGGAGAAGCAAGCATCCCATGTGCTCAGTACTATGTTGAAACTAGCAGATCAACAACTACAGGCCCACACAAGAAAAAAACACAAATAAATTCAAGAAAGGGGAGGTGGGGGGTTGGTTAACATACCAATGTGGGGGTAAATGGCACACTTCTGGGGTGAAGGACTACACCTGGGACTTTACCTTACAAATGCAAACAATGTAACCTAATCGTACAGACCCTCATTTTAATCTAAAGTTAAAAAATAAAGAAAAGGATGGGTGGTGCCTGTGGCTCAAGGAGTAGGGCACCGGCCCCATATATGGGACGTGGTGGGTTCAAACCCATCCTGGCCAAAAAGCTGCAAAAAATAAATAAATAAATAAATAAATAAATAAAAATAAAAATAAAGAAAAGGATGATGTTGATTTTATTTCTTTTTTGAGACAGTTTCAAGTTGTTGCCGTGGATAGAGTGCCATGGCATCATAGTTCAAAGCAACCTCCAACTCTTGGGCTCAAGCAATTCTCTTGCCTCAGTTTTTCTATTTTTATTTATTTATTTATTTTTGAGACAGAGCCTCAAGCTGTCCCCCTGGATAGAGTGCTGTGGCATCACAGCTTACAGCAACCTCCAACTCCTGGGCTTAGGCGATTCTCTTGCCTCAGCCTCTTGAGTAGCTGGGACTACAGGGGCCCTTCAGGACGTCCACTACCTTTTTGTTGCAATTTTGCTAGGGCCGGGTTCGAACCCTGCATCCTCAGTATATGGGGCTGGTGCCCTACCCACTGAGCCACAGGTGCCGTCTTGTTTCTTTCTTTTTTTTGAGACAGAGCCTCAAGCTGTCACCCTGGATAGGGTGCTGTGGCATCACAGCTCACAGCAACCTCCAACTCCTGGGCTCAAGCGATTCTCCTGCCTCCGCCTCCCAAGTAGCTGGGACTACAGGCGCCCGCCATAACGCCTGGCTATTTTGTGTTGCAGCCGTCATTGTTGTTTG
>CAUYRH010017917.1:0-34436 GCA_963574655.1 Perodicticus potto
TGTGTGTGCGTGCGCATGTGTGCGTGTGTGTGTGTGCAGATGTTTGTATTTGTGTGTGTACGTGTGCGTGTGTGCACGTGTGTGTTGGTGTGTGTGCGTGTGCATGTGTGCACATGTGTCTGTTGCTGTGTGTGCGTGCGCATGTGTGCGTGTGTGTGTGCAGATGTTTGTATTTGCGTGTGTACGTGTGCGTGTGTGCACGTGTGTGTTGCTGTGTGCGCCCGTGCATGTGTGCAGATGTGTGCGTGTGTGCACGTGTTTCGCGTGCTACTGCACCTTGTAAACCTTTGCCACGTGGCCTCTGCATTGTGCCCCTACCATCTGACCAGCACCTACGGTCTAATGAGTTTGTGAATTGCTTACTCCTCTGACTTGACATTTTAAGGATTTTTTTAAGGGTATTTTTTGAATCATAGCTCTTGAATTAGAATTCATCACTTCACTATTCTATTCCTAGCACTGTTCTGTGTGGAGAGACCATGGTCTGCTTTACATTTTGTTCCCATTTCCTTTGTTCTTTTCCTCCAGGAGTTTCAGGGCTTCACTCTCCATATTTTTCTCTTCTGAGGTCACTCATGGTGGTCGGTCTGGTTTCCTTCCTTAGCACAGTGTTGGGATGGAGTTGGCAGATTTAACCACAGATAAACATCTTGTTTATCAACAACAAAAATCTAATGGTAAATGTACCAATAATGAAGGTGAAGCTCCTGAAATCATGAAGGAAAGTAAACCTGTGTGGTACATAAAAGAACGTATTGCTCTGATTCAAAGCCTTCTAAAGAAGCATTAGATAGTTTTTTACTGTTGCTTAGACTAATTAGACATTAGAACTTATCAAATTGGATGCTCAGAGACCCACTGATGGGGAACTTTAGTGGTTCCTCTTAGAATTCCATAACTGATGGTATCAGGACATTCTCATCAGCACTGACCCTGCAACCCCAGAGCCTCAGACAGGCAGGGCTCCCAGAGGCACAGGCATGTGGGTATCTTGTAGAGAGCAGAAGGCGAACCCCAGAGGCACCCCCTCAGGGCATTCAGACGGAGTCCTGGGCCTGGTGGTCTCCTGGGTTCAGGGGGTCCAGGCACTTGGCTCAAGAGGAGCTGACTGAGTTGGGGGGTTGTTTATGCGTACCCACACATACATACACACGTGCTCAGAGTGGAGGTGTGAGGAAGAAGAAGGCCCAGAACTGGGTTTCTCCCTCTGGGCAATAGTCCCTCTCTTCACCTTTTCCTCTAGGTGACTCTCACCCTCTGGAGAAGAAGCTTACAGAAGTTTGTTACAAATGCATCTCCTCCGAAACGTCCTCTCCATTTCCTGTGGCGTGGCCTGGCCCAGCCGGCATGGCTCAGCCAGTGTGGCCCAGCTGGCGTGGCTCAGCCGTGAGCCCTGCACATCAGAGTGGCTCTGAAGCTGATGGTGAGCTGCTCCTGGAGATGAGCTCCTTGGGCCAGGAGCTCAGATACCCACTACCTGTTAGAGCAGCAGTGCAGCTGCTAAAAGGCCTCAGTGCCGCCCTGCCTGGTTAACTAATACCAGGACTGGGACAGGGAGGTTCTAAGGGATTGTAGAACCCAAAGCACTGATCTTTAATGGTGAGGATTGTTTATGCTGGCTGGAAGGGGGAGATCCTCTGTGGCCTACCTGCAAGGCTCTGCCTGCCAGCCCCTCGGGGCCCACTGGTCACTGCAAGCACATCCAAGCACGTCTGTGTCTCCGGAGAGCTGCATAGGGACAGCAGATGTGCCCGGACATCCTGCTGCATTCGTGGTCATCAGGGCCATTTATCAACTCCCAGCAGTTTAAAAGGGAATAATAAAATGTCACCTGACCCCCAACTTACAGCAGGACTGAAGTGCAGGGCTGTGGCATTTGTCCCGCAGCAGCTGTGGTGGCATTTCTGGGCTGTCCAGTCTGGGGATAATCCATCCCAGAGGTCTCCCACGCACTGGAGGGTCGCTGATTATTTGTGCATATAGTTAACCTTTGCTTGTGCACATTTTTCCCCCTTTTTACTATTTAAACAGTTGCTGATTCCAGAAGTAGATGACAGTTGTCCAAGACATGGAATGAGTGACATGGGTGAGAGCTTCCCAGGTGATAAACAGTCAAGTAGGGGACGCTTGGTGGAAAGTCCACATTGTAAGAGGCACCTCCTGTTATGGGAATGACATAATGATTCTAGAAATAAATAACACCTTGGAGAATGACGAAATGCCGCCAAGCGCAGTGCTGTTGATAAGAGCTGAGCACCAACCATGGCAGCCCCAGGGAAAAGCAAGGCAAGCAAAACTCAGGGGACCTTTCCAGGAAAAAGTACAGAATCAAAGACGTCATTGTGTCCCCTGCACCCACTTTCCTCTTTAGCTTCCCCCATCACCTGTATTTAAAAATAAAGGTAGAAAAGAATTTCTTAACTGAGTTTAAAAACAATCTGATCTATAGAAATTATAATTTTCTCTCAGAAATAGTCCTTATTTTTAAGAAAAAAGTTTGTTTTAACTTTATGAATAAAACTCCCCAAACTTCTGGAATATCAAATATCTATTTTAAAAAAACAACATTTTGATAAGCTAAGTACAAATGAATCAGAAACATATGGCTTTGATTTTTCTTAAAAGGCTTACTTTGAACCCCAAATATTTTTAGAAAGTTGGAGGTGTTCAAACGCTGTGCAGTTGGGTACACCCATCCATAATTTCAAGGGGCTGAATTCAATGCACATGTTTCAGATATATTTACAATTACCCAGTCAACTGCTCATTTGGGGCAGCTTTTGATGTGCAAGAATCCCTCTGAGGCTTTAAACATCTCTGTGCAGTCTCCTCTGCCCCTCAGCAGAAGGTGGCTCTTGGCAGGGCAACACAGCCTCTCGCCCCTGATGCTGCAGGCTGCTTTAGGGAGCATCGGACTTGTGAAAACGCCTTTTCTGCGTTTGGAAGACATTTGCCTTGGATGGAGAATGGAGAAATGATCAGGCTAGATGGGCAGGTGGTCATCACTTACACCCATTAGTCAGGAGACGACAGTGACCCACTCTCCCCTCCTACCACCTCCTCGGGCTTTCAGATGCAGGAGCACGTTCTCTGCCTGTGCACCTCCACCCTTCTCCCTTCTCCTCACTTGATAGATAGTATGTAGCTTGGAGAAAGCCTCTTATCCCAAACTGCTTGGTCTCAGAGGGAGTCTTGTGGACTCTGAAGGCACACGACGTCTCACTCCACAGGTTGCAAGATGAAGTTAAGTGGACGCTAAGGACACACAAGTCCCTGTCAGATGGTGAGACAGAAGGAATTTGGAGCCAGGCCCTCCAGGTGACCCGGGTGAGCACCAGCAGAGTGTGGTCAGGCAAGACCACGTGAGGCAGGTGCAGCTCCCTGTAGCCTCCCTCCACGGGATGTCAGGAGACTGGAGACAAAGGCCTTCCTGGAGGCAGAGAGCACTGGGGAGCTGTGAAGTCAGATTCAGCTCCTGCCTTCCGGTCTGCAAGGCTTGGCGTGTCCATGCCAGGTTTCAAGGGGTCCACCCACTTCCCTCTTCCCAAGGCTTCACCCCCCACTCTATCAACCAGGGCTCTTGACATGCCCAGCAAGGGGTCCTCCTAGAAGCTGGAATTGGGCCAGGGTGGCTGCACGTATGTCCTCTTCTCCCCCTCCCAGTGTTTCCCAGCTGGCCATGGGTTGCTCGCATGATGCTGACTCTACCATCGCCTCTGTCTGGATCCTGGCAACATAGTCTTTGTGCCCTTGGCAGGTGAATGGCCTTGCTTTCCTGAATCATCAGGGCTCTACAACTTTCTTGGAGGGGCTTTATAAGATCTGCAGAAATTCTCTCAACTAACTACCGTGATTCCGAATCAATGCCAGGCTCCGTGTGCAGATACATGCAGAGTGGAATGCCCCCGCCTGCAGTGTGCTCTTTCTTTTGGAGGCTGGTCCTTCTCCAGAGCAGGGGACTTGTTACAGAGTCCACTGTCAGTGTCATGAACAAAGTGGCAAAGATTTGCAGAGGATGACACCTCTGTTCTTCTCATCCAGTTGCACACGCCACCGAGTGGCCTGGAGATGGCTTTGTTTACCCTTATATTCTAAAGCCACACCAACTTTTTTTTTTTGCCACTTATTTCAGTTAAACACATAATTTTGGTGGTAGTGTTAGGTGGGTGGCCATGAAGGGGAATGGGAAGTTCCAGCAGCCAGTTTCCAAGTTACTGAAACTATAGTCAGTGCAGGTTGGAGCACCCCCAGGGCAGAGTATGGCTGAGCGGGTTAGTTGTGGAGTTAACGAGTTAGCAGCCTCTGCCTCATGACACTTCCCATGTGCGATGTTTGTCTTCCGAAGACCATCGGCTGTGCACATGTGCAGTGTTCCCACTTAACGGGCTTCCTTCTTGTGGTGCTTTGCTTTCTGGGCCCGTTGCAAGAACATTCTGTGGGGATTTCCCTGAATTTTAAATAGGAGCGCATGACCCTGGAGACAGCGCCGGCTGGCCTCCTTCCAGGAGAGCGGAGCGCTTCCATTTTTCAGCAGATGTGGTGCTTTCTGCATTAACTCTCCAAGAGCCTGCGGCATGTCCTTTTTCTACTGGTGAGGAAGCAAATTAAACACAACTTACTCTTTGCCTTTTGCACCTAAGTCTGGACTTTATGAGAGCATTAGTTGGCCAAGGGACCACGTCCCCCAGGGGCTGGGAGGGGGCCCTGGGGGCGGGGAAGGGCAATGCGGTATTCCTGCAGCTTTGCTAAGCGGTTCCTCTTTATGTCACACGGAATACTTAAAAAATGAGAACAACTGCGGACTGTGCTCTTCCAGGTTCCTTCCAGTCCACAGGTTAATGCCATCCGTGAAAACAATTAACTTCTCTGTATTTCAGAATACAGGCAGGACCTTGTAGGAATCTTATTTAATTATGTGCCATATTAATGTTATATTGATTATGTTATTGCCTGTAAACCCAGTTGCTTAATAAAGCTGCAGTCATTTTCCAATAAAGTTGCATTTGCAGTCCATTAATGGGTGTCTGGGGGTGGAGAGCTATTGAGGGGAGTCGGCGCTGGGAGAAAATGTCCTCGGGCTGAGAACCCCAGGAACCCACAGAGAAAATCAGTGAGCTGTGTGAGGACGTTTGTACGCGGCGTGCAGTCAGATGCCGTGTAGAAGCCGAGCGTGTTTCCCACTGCACCTATTTTTAGGGGCTGGGGCTGGATGCTGTGAGCAGCCCTCTGTACGGTCCAGCTCCCCAGCTGCACCAAGGTGGCATTTCTACACAGGACAGGACCATGTTTGATTTTGCAAATACGAGTAAGCGATAACTGGCAATGCCGAGACCATGTGAAGGCAGGGAACAAAGCATACTTTCTCCGCTAATCACGGTCACACCCACGTCTGCATTTGGAGGAAATGCCATCGCTCCTCCGAGGATCACATCTGCCACCAATACAGTGCAGCATGGAGTCTGACTTTTATCTCACTACCAAAATCGCATGTCATGATTTTCACATCTGATGCTACATTCAGGTCACCACAAACCAAACACCACTGTGTATTTCTGTCTCATCTTTTGTGGTGTGTCCAAGATACGTGAGTTATAATAGCAGAACATGAAATAGTAAGGAAAATTTACAGTTCTATGAGTATATTTTTAATAATGCACTCTAATAAAGGTTAGGAAAGGAAATAAGATATTCCCCAGTTCAGATTCACCCTACCTGTAAGTGAAGGTGATATGAAAATCATATAATTAGGCTCCAAGACCTTCATTTGGGGCAAGCACATGGTTCTACCACAGCAGCATTCTTTGACTTTTCAAAGTACATGTTTCTTTGGCCATAAGGATGATGTTTCAGAATATATAATCTCAAGATCAAAAACGTGGTTTGCTACAATAAGGAGCATGTTAGTGGCACCCAGAGGACAGAGAGCCAGGGCACATCTAGCCTTCCCAGATGCCCAGGACAGCCCTGTCCTCTGCAGGGAGAAGGGGCCAGCCCAGAGTGGGTATGCTCAGCTTTTATCCCCCTACATGTGAGAAAGCCAGGACCCCAGCCCCAGGCCCGGAGTGCACAGGACAGCAGCTCATGTGGGCCTGAGTCCTCCCACCTAGACAGCAGACAGGGAGCCCCTCCTGCCCTGTCCCCAATGTGACACTGTAGGGGGTGTGTGAGCCGAGGGCTCAGAGCACCATCTGCTTCCAGGCAAAGCAGATGATGGTGATTGTAGAAGCCATGTGTCAACAGTGTGGAACCTGACTTCAGAGTCGCCGGTGCCAGTGCTGGGTGACAGGCTACAAAGCGCAGGACCCCTCCATGCCCACACCCATCATCCTGCCCCTCTGCCTCTTTCCTCTCTTTTGCTAACTCCCAGGCACATTTTGCTTTTCTTGTGGAGTGTCACATTCAGATCCAGAGATCCCAGAGTTTGGGTCCCCTCTTTGTGTCATCTAGCATTTGATAATCAGTTCAGTGGAGTGTGTGACCCGGCTGCACGTCCCTCGGCAGATTCCGAGTGTGGCCCTGGATTCAATGTCATGTGGGCTTCAGTCTGCCCAGCTGGGAGCCTGCAGAGCCGCTATTGGACTTATGATCGTAAAGGTCTGACCGCTGCAGTTTGGACAAGACCTTCATCATAGGTAATTGAGGCGGGATGCCCAGATGTCAGCAGTCTACCTGGGACAGAGACAGCAGCTCAGATGTAACAGACTCCGTCTCCAGGCCATGGGCACACTCTCCGACCTCCCTGCATACACGGGAAGGGCCTCCGAGTCATTCTGGGGAGAACACGTTGCCGGCTGTGCTTATTTCAACATGAATGGACCCAGCTCTGGTCTTGTTCAAAGTTAAATTATGGGATATCTGGGGTCAATTCCTTTGGGTTGTTCTATCTCTTAAAGGAAAATTTAGGAAGAAAAAAATCAAGGAGCTGGAAGTGTAGACACGATGAGTTCAAGAGCCCAGGTGGACTCCTTAGAGGGCAGAGCACAGGGTGGGTGTCCCGGAAGGCAGAGGCACCTCCATTTCCCTCCCTCCTGAGACCAGTTGGAAAGGCCTTCTGTCCCCCATCCCTGACAGCGTGTAGGGACAAACTATGACCTCACTGCTGGGTTGACAGGCCTGGGGCTACCCTGGATCCATGAGATGGAAACTACTACCTTGCAATGACACTAAGGTGCAAAACATGTGTCTACAAGAGACAACCAGAGGAGGAAGCAGGTAAGGACACAGCCTGAAGCCAGCAGTGTCTACAGGAGACAACCAGAGGAGGAAGCAGGTAGGGACACAGCCTGCAGCCGGCAGTGTCTACAGGAGACAACCAGAGGAGGAAGCAGGTAGGGACACAGCCTGCAGCCAGCAGTGTCTACAGGAGACAACCAGATGGGGAAGCACGCAGCAAAAGAGTCTGTGGCCAGCAGTGTCTGCAAGGGACAACTGGACGAGGAAGCACGCAGCCACAAGCCTGCGGCCAGCACGCAGAGGATCTGAGGTCCGCCCTGCTTATCTGTGATAAGCAGATAAGGTATCTCGGGGGGGGGGGGGGTATCTTGGAAATTATTCATGATTTTTTTTTTTGGCTCATCATGTTTTAGTGTTTATTTAATGTGTAACAACAACTCTTCTTTCAATGTGTGAAAGGGAAAATAAAAGTTGGACACCCTGTAACATCCTGGCACCAAGCAAGCTCCTTTTCTAAGGAAAGGGATGGGATTTACCCTGGGGCACGTGCAGTGTCCCAGCACCTGCACCTGGGGCACTGTCCGGGCTTCTCACTGAAGTCAGGTGCCAGGAGACGGGGATTCCTCTGCGGTGGGAGTGTGCCCATCACACACGAACTGCCAGGCAGCCTAGGGAGTTGGCTAATCCCACAGGTATAGCCTGAAGCAGGCAGTTCAGGGAAATGAGCCCACAGAGGTAGGACTTCCAGGGAGCACAGTGGGCTCCAGACGGACGGTGACCTTTCTTGTTTCTCACGGCTCCAGGTGGAGCTCAGCAAGACGGAGGCAGGTAAAAAGGCATGAGATTCTCATGGCTGTGTGCGGGGGCTGAGGCCTCGTGCTGGGCCCTCTGCTTACCTTTCTCCTGTGCTGGGTAGATGCAGCGTGCCTGTACGGATGTTTTCGTGATAGCACAGGGGCATGCTTCTGGGAAACATGCTTGATTTTTCCTTTTACTATCTTAGTAAAAAACAAAACTAAATATGAGGAGCTGCCTTAAAAGAAAACTGATTAACTGACTTTTTTTTTAATAGGACAGTTTGTCAATCAAAGCCAGGGAGGCTGTAGGATTCAGTTGAAAAACTCACCTCTTGTGGGGGAAAGGAGGTGCTGAAATCCCTCAGATGGCGACTCTATGCCGAGAACATGGGGGTTTGTCGCCCTTTAGACCTGGGGAACAAAGGAGGGTCTGAAAGCCAGCTCTGTTATCTCCAAGTGACTGACCCTCCTGAATCCATGGGAAGAAATGGGTGTCCCAAGCACCCACTGGGGCCATCGCACACTGCCACTGCCCCCAGGCTTCAGGCATCCTATGGCTATGGCCTTATGCCAGGGGATGGCACTGATTTTGACTTTCAGCCCCAGAGCAATCTCAGAGGATTCTTTCTGCTCGCCTTAAAAAAGGAAAATGAAAAAGAAAATGAAAGAAGAGTAAGAAGTGGGAGAAATTATAAGAAGAGATGAAAAGAGTATGAAAAAATTCTCATGATTTTCAGGGAAAGATCTGTTCCCACCACATTATTTATGAGCATGAAACACATGAATCAACCTAAAAATCTCAAAAAAGAGGAATAACCAAATAGATATTGATTTAATCTCCAAATAGAAAACTATACAGCCATTAAAAAAGGAAATTTCAAAAATAATAACAATATGGACTTTTTATATCATAATGCTAAATGACAAAATAGAAAAACTGTGTTTATGATTTGATACAAAATCTGGAAAAATTACATTATGTCTATACATATAGGAACATCTCTATTTATTTACATGAATACACCAAAACAAACTTGGAGAGAAATTTATGTAAATATCAACTGTGTTTTTCCTATTAAATTCTGGGACACTACTAACTAATGTTTATTCATTATATATATATGTATATATATGAAGTTTTGACATGTTTTAATAACAAAAGTTTTGTAATAAAAAAATTTACAGAGCGAATATTATTGGCATAATTTCCCTTTAAGATTTTTAGGTTAATTAAACCCACTTTCTGAGATCTGGGATTGTACCCAGAATGTTCTTTAAAATCAGATGTGATTCTCATGTGTGTGTGTCAGGTCCATTCAGGCAGGTGTAGGGTGGATGGAGGGGACGACAGGGTGATGACTCACACCGTGTACAGGTGAACACTCACCAAGTGTCTCAGACAGACAAGGACCCACATGAGACTGGGAAAGTAACAAAAAGATGATGAAAAGCCACCTCCTAGAAACACACTTGGGCCTGAAGATCTGTGTCCAGACCTTCAACATACTTGAACCCACCAGATGGGTGTCTCATGGACACTGGACCATGTTGTGCCTGGCTCTGGGTCTGTCTACCTCTGCTGGAGACTGTATGATGAGCCTTCCGTGTCCATGGTCCTGACTCCAGTCACCAGACTCGTGTCTCAGCTGAAAGCCCCATGACAGTATCCTGTTTATACGAAAACACTTACAAAAATCTTGATCTTAGCCATAGATGAACTTTAAAAAGATCTTCAGCAAAACAATGAGTTGCAGAATCACAGGGCAGCAGGGAAAGTCTTCCCGCTCCTGTGTTTACAGAGCAGGCCTCTGCTCCTGGCTGCTTGTGCACCAGGGTGCCCGTTAATGTCCCTGAAGCCCACCTGATGTCCTGGCGGCAAGGCAGATGGTTCTGCAGCCAATAAGGCAGGGCCCATAGGGCGAAAGGCGCATGGTGATGGTGGCTTTAGGAGATCATGTCTGATGATAGTAGTAACTTTATTTCTTCAGTTTAACATAGTGCTTCCTTACAGAAGTTATTCGGGAAGTCCCTCTGCACTAAGGGTCTTCTAATTATTGCCACTCAGGATTATTTCATGCCGAACAATAATGCAAAAATAGGAGCTGAAGATGCAATAGAAAATGTGTGGGCAGAGAGGCGTGGCGCCTGGGGCAGCCTGGGGAGAGTCACTCAGCCCCTCGTCGAGTCTTAGAAGTGGTTAAAATCACAGATGTCATTTACTACGATGACATCAAACTTATTTTCTTTTTCAGGAATGTAATGCAGGCACGCATCTATGGCACAGCAGTGACAGTAGGGGTCGTGCACACAGGCGCACTCACTGGCTCATGAGTAACACGCTGGTACTTCCTATTTTCATTTGAATAATTTTTAAATGCTGGTTGCGGCCAAATAAGGTTATGTAACATCTGTGTTCTGGCAGATGCTCAGGCATATACGTCCCAAGGTACGTGAGTGAGGCAGAAGGAGCACTAAGCTGTGGGCACGACATTCTGCATGCTTTCTGCCACCCCGAGCAGATGTTCCTCTGGAAGTCCTGAAATGCCGCGGACATTTGCAGCCCCCGGCCTGTCCTGTATGGCCGGAGCTTTCTGGCCTGGAGAGCAGCCCCTGGTGCTGCCAGAGCTCAGGACCCTGATCTTTCTGCTTCGCTTCCCTGCCAGGTGCGAGGAGACGAGGTGTCATTTCAAGGGCCGGGGTCACATGCTGCCTCCTCACCCTTTAAGGGAAATCTTCCCCACATGCCTAGAAGGAGGTTCTCCCTTGGGTGCAACTGGCCCAGACTGGCCCCTAAGTCGGGCTGAGGTGTCCTGGAGGCTGCGAAGCCCTGAATCTTATTCCGTTAGTTTCTGGGGTAGCCTGAGGGCTCCATCTGCAAGAAGAAGAGAGTGTTGTTTGGGTGGGATTGGGTGGGCACAGGCAGAGACGGGAGGAGATATTGGCCATCATTCTGCTAACCAGTCCCTTACCTTCTCGGGTTCCTCGTGGCTGGGAAGAGTAGGAACTCTCGGGAGAGTTCAGGTCCACCCTGAGCCTGCCTCCATCCGGGAGTCTAGGCAGGCTCCCTTCAGATGTGCCTGGGGCAAGAAGGCGCAGAATTAGGAACTTGGCTCACGGCAGAGCCCTGGAGGCCCAGGTCAGGCAGCGGGAGCCCTGCAGGGGCTGAACACACAGCCCCCTGTCCCCCCTGTTAACACAGCCGCTCTCACTCCTCCTCACTGCAGACCCAGGGTGGCAGAGCCCCTCTCCTGTCACAACGGAGGAGCCACCGCCTAAGTCCAGGCCCTGCCTCCCTCTGGGGTCGCTTGCCCCTCTGTCCCTTTACAGATTTGGCCTTTTCCTGAGTGGCCTAAGTGGCCTTTCTTTTCAGCATTATGTGGGTTATTTATTATTTTGCTCCTCTTGGGATCATCTCCCGCAGGACATGAACATGCTCTCACCTCTCCCTTCTGAAACCCTCCAGCAAAGCAGGCTCCCTGGGTCTTATGCCCCCTTTCAACTATCTCTTCACTGCCAGCATCCCCAGGCCCCAGTGCCCTCGTCCTCTGCTGAGCTCCTCCTGTCCCATGGGGCTCCCCGACACCCATTCTCGCACCTGGGAGGTGTGAGGCCCCTGGGTTCCCACTCGGCTCCTACGAGGCTTCGGCACACTTGTCTCTTTTGCAGTTGGAAAGCACAATTCAAGCTCACTCTCTGGGACTCTGCATGTTCCAGTTGCCCTTCCCTGCTCTGGCTGTTTCCTGTCACCTCCAGGGACCCCTCCCACCCTCTAACTCTGCATGGTTCATGGGTCGTCTCCTCGGCTCTGGGTCCTCACTCCCAGGTGACCCCACCCACAGGGACATCTCTAAGCAGCATCTGTGTGCAGGTGACCCCAGACACAGACCCTGCAGCACCGACCTCACTAGCGGCCCTGTGCACCTGCACATAGCTCCACGTTGGGGACCTGATGGACAGCCCAAGCCCAGAAATCCCAAGGGCATTCTGGACCTCTGCCCCCAGGCCTGGCCCCCGCCCTCCTCCCCTGTAACTGGATAGGACTGCTGTTTCCGGGTGCTCAGACTGAAAACCTGGGCCTGCCGTCCCTCCTTCTCTTTCCCCCCAAGGACTGTCCGTCAGTGGGGCCTGCAGGCACTGCCCCAGCGTCCCTGTACATTTGCTTAGCCGCTCTGAGCCAGACCCCCACCTGCTCTCACCTGGGTGATGAGAAAAGCCATTTAGCCATTTAACCTTCTGTTCTCCTCCCTCCTGGATGGGAAAGGCAACCCGGGAGCTTTCACAAGTACACATTGTATCACTTTCCTGCCATGATTATGAGCTCCTAATGCTGGCTGCCCCTCCTCCAAAATAAAATGACCCCCCACACACACAGGTATGCAAAAAGGAGCATGAAATACTCACTTCACAGATGAGACAAAAACCAACCCTTTACTGAAATGACCTGTAGGAGCCACGATACAGTCTCCTGCACAGTAAGGACAAGTTAGTGTGGAGCGAATATCTGTGCCTCCCCCAGATTCCTACGCTAAGACAACACGATGGGGTGTCTGGTGAGGGCTCCGTGGGGAGGCACCAGCAAGTGCACCAGACCCAGACACCCCGGGAGCTGGACCCTGGGCCCCCCAGCCCCCAGAACTGTAAGTAATAAGCTTCCGTTGTTACATGGCACTTTTGTTACAGATGCCTGAACTGAGTCTGTGTGTGGCAGGAAGGGACACAGGTGCCTGCGGGCATCACCACAACCACTTCACAGAGGGGCAGGTGCCATGGGGACTCTCTGTGGGTGAAAGGGGACAGGGCCTGGGCCTCACGAATATAAATGGAGCTTCCTAGGGAGGCAGATGAGGACCGGTGAGCATGCGGGGGCTGGTGAGGAGCCTGGGGTGAGCTTTGGGGGAGGGTGGGGGGTGCTGAGCTGGGTCGGGGCCTTGGGTAGAGCTCCATGCTATTCCCAGGTAGGGGTCAGTCTGTGGCACCCTCACTCAACCGTGGATTGAATGTGGAGGCCCAGGAGGGCTGTGAGCTGGGGTGAGCCATCCTCTTAGCCAAGGCCATGGCTGTCTGGGGCAGACGTCCAGCACCCACTGAGAGGAGGCCTTCAGGCCATCTGGCAGGCACCACTGTGCCCACCCAGAGCCCAGGCAGCTGGCTCCAGGGTCTCTGGTCTTAACCCCTCCCCTGCCCACATAGACTCCGTTTAGGTCACTTGTAGAAGAACAGACAGGGTCTGGAGCTCCCCAAAGCCCGCGGCACTCCGACGCAGGCGCCGTGGGCAGGACACTGTGTGTGGCTCTCGTCACTGAGCTCAGGCTGATCTGGGCATCTGGCTAATAGAGCTATAACCCTTTTTTCCAGAACTTCCCAGCTGGCACTCATGCCTTCTTGCATTATTAACAGAAACAACTCGACTCTTTTTTTCCCCGGGAATTGTAAGGATTAATAAGGAGAGTTGAAAGGTGCAACGGGGCAGAGCAGCTTCGCAGGAGGAAAATGAGGCCTTCTGCCACGGAGATGGATTTGAGCTTCCCGTGGACATGCCCAGGGCTGTTTCTGTCTGGCTTTCATGGTGACTTATGTTATCTGGATCCTGGGAAGGAAAGAAGATGGCACAGAGGTTAAAAGGAGCGAAGGGAAAAAATTGATTTTTCAATCAAAAATGTCATTGTTGCATTGATAACAGTCTGCTTTGAGATCAGAAGACTTCATATATTTGTGTCCACTGCTGAATTTGTTCAGTTTTCTTTTTGCTAATGAAAAGATGATTATTAATAACCAGCTAAACAAATTTTTATGAAACTAGGTTCTCTGTAGCTATGAGCAGATCATTGCTGCAGTCCATTATCATAGCTTTGGCATAAACAAAGCTTAAATGAAATGGAAAGCTCTAGCTAGCAAGAAGCCTGCAAAGTAAGGCAGATGATTATGGAATCGGTGAGTTATTAAGAGCCCCCATTTGCCCCAAGTCCCGGTGCCTTTGTCCCCAGGAGGGCAGAGGGAGCTTTCTTACAGCTCCCAGGTCTGACGGCTCTTCCCTCCCTTGAGAAGGTGGGATGGTCAATCTGAACTGCCGGATAATGAACGGCAGTTCTGGGATTTATATGTTGGGATTCAAGGCGGGGTGTTATGGCAGGAAGAGTAGAGGGTATGTTTCCAAGGTCAGAATTTTGTTTTTATTTGGAATATTTGGGGGGAACATGATAGAGATTGAGGCCTGAGGATCTGGGCTTCCACCCCTCCTGTCCTGCAGGTGCACACTCCCAGTTTCGGAGGGTTTTTGTGCACATGGGCTGCTGGCTCAGAGAGTGGCATGTTGTGCAGGCACCACCCTTCCTTCTCTGGGGCTCGCGGCACTGGGAGAGGCAAGGCAGGGTTTTCTGAGAAGCTTCATCGGGTCTGACAGGTTGAAACGATCAAAAATATCACCAGTCACAATGAAAGGTAAGAACGGACACGGCAGTGCCGGACGCATCAGTAACGGCTCAGAAGTCAGGAGCCGCCTTTAGAGCCCTGCAGGCTGGACCCCCTTCTCCTTCTTAGGGCTAGGTGTTACAGCCGTTTCTCTCGCTACCCAGTTCCTATGAACGTCCTCGATTGGATCATTTCTACAACAGTGTTAAGAACGTCTTCGCTCGAAGTACTAATTTCTTTCTCAACATGATAGACAACTCTTCATGTTTGCTCTGAAACGTTGCATTAGCATTGCCAAGAGTAGGCCTATGTTGTTTCTGATAAAGATTATCCTTTGAAGGTATTTTCATTCCGAATCCAGCATTCTGAATCTGCTGCTGCACTTGTCAGAACCACAGTTCCTGGCTTGCATCTTGCCCCTTCCTGGGGAGACTGAGTCCCCGTCCTGGTGGCCTGGGCTGTGTCTCATCCCTAGAGTGTGGCGCTTGTGGGCACCTGCCGCTTCCCACGGGAGGGGTGGGAGTGTGAGTCCCAGGGACTCTTCATTGTGAGGGATTCATCCAGAGCTGGGAGAACCAGGAAGGGGCAAGTTTTTATGAGCAGCTTTGTCTGGTATGTCAGGTCAAATGATCAAAAATATTATCAGTCGCAATGAAAAGTAAGACCATGAACTTGGCCTCTGCTTACCTGCAGCACATTGAGCACAGTGTCCATGTCCACAGCAGGCATCATCCATCCCTAAAAGTGGCCTGGGAGTTTACCGTAAAGGACCAAAGGTGAATAAGCCACACGTCCGAAGCCAGGAGCACGGGACACAGAGCCGATGCCCACAGCCAGGTTTAAGTTGCTACAGAGACTAAAAGTCTGGAGCAAAAAAGGAAACAGATTAGGCAGGACGGAGTCATTCAACACTCGTTCAAGCTCTTTCACCTGCCTGGGGCTGGGCTGTGACAGGAGGGAAGTTGGAATCTGAGCCCGACTCCTCCCGGAGGCTTCCCTCCCACATTCAGAGCCCTGACACTTCTCCCAACCTCGCCTTCTCCCACCCGTACTGTCAGAGGCAGCACCCTCTGATTGGGAACACAGAGCACAGCTGCTGGGGGCTGGGGCAGGGGGAGGTGTGGCTCAGGGAGTCTTGGAAGCAGAGTGAGGGTCATTGTCAGCGGGACACCCAGAGGAGAGTGCCTGGGCAGAAAGCATGCTTGGGGGGTACAGGGAACATGAGCAGGGCCCGTGACTGCCCGTGAGGGACCTGAGGGGTCCTCATCGCCCTCCACACTGCAGCCTGGCCTACATGCTCAAAGAGGAGTCAGACCCTTTCCCTCTGCTGCAGCCTGGGGTGACCCCCACTTGTGTGAGAGGCCCTGATAGCTGGGTCCTGACGTCCCGTCCCAGTCACGGGCCCTGCTCATGTTCCCTGCACCCCCAAGCATGCTTTCCACCCAGGCACTGTCCTCTGGGTGTCCTGCTGACAATGACCCTCACTCTGCTTCCAAGACTCCCAGCCAGAGGGCCTTCCCTGAGCCACACCTCCCCCTGCCTCAGCCCCCAGCAGCTGTGCTCTGTGTCCCCAACCAGCTGCGTTTTCTGCACTAATCTGATCACTTGTTGTAGGTTTATTCGTCTTTATTCCGAAGGACTGTGAGCCCCTGGAAGGCAGAGTCTGATTGCTGGCTTTGGCGTCTGTAGGCAGAGGCCCTGCACCGCCCCCCTCTAGCCATACTGTCTATTCACTCCCGATGCCATTTGCTGAAGGCCCCGCACCCAGTCGGCTGCACAGAGGCAGGGGGGCATTTGCTCCAACAGAGTGAGTTTCCATTCACCCTAGGTTCTCCAGGAGAGTTCTTTACCCTTCTGTTCAGAGTTGGCTGAAGCTTTATGGGTGCAGTCTATGGTGAATGTTGAGGCCAAGGAAAAGCAGTTCTCAAGAGATTCACAGAAAACTGAGCCTGTGCAGGAGAGGATGGCCCACCTCCCCCCAGGGGCCTCTGTCAGCCAGTGTCACAGGGGAGACACCACAGTGACCCTAGAGGTGACTCCCACATCAACTGCGTCCTACTTGTGATGGACTAAATTGTGCCCTCCACATTCACCTGTTGAAGGCCTGACCCTAAAAGCTCGGAATGTGACCCCATTTGGAGACTGGGTCTTCACAGAGGAGAATAGTGAAATAAGGTGTGAGGGGAGCTCTAACCCAGCATGGCTGGTGTCCTCACAATAAGAGAATCAGACACAGAGACAGAGATGACCAAGGCAGACGAAGCGTCAGCTGCCACCTACCAGCCAGAGAGAAAGGCCTCAGGAGGACCGACCCTACAGCACCTTGACCTTGGACCCTCCCCCCAGGAGGACACAGCTGAGCTGTTTAAGTCCCCGCCTGTGGATTCACTCCATGGGTCCCAGTGGCCAACATCCTGGGCCTCTCCTGGAGCTCCGCTGAGCACAGATCTCCAAGCTGGTCAGTCATCACGGCCAGCTGGTCACCTTCTCAGGGGCCATTCAGATTCCGGAGAGAGCTATGAAGGTCTGTGTGAGCCTAAGCCCATGGCCCAACAGAGACACCTAAGTTCCCAAGTATGGGAGCGACTGCACACGAACTTATCTGTAGGGTGCTGTGCAGACCCCAGAATTCTGTCCCATGGATCAGGGAAAACATACCACGAATAGCCTTTCCCTGGAAAGCCTGGGCAGCACACGTGCTGGGCGCTGGCTTTGAGGGACGTGGCTTCTGGGATACACCTTCCATGTGCCTGGAATGTGTGTACCGATGTTGGAGAGTCATGTCACTACAGTGGGGTGTTTGTGTCCCCTCAAGAGCATGTGTTGAAACCCTCATCCCCAAGGAGATGGGGCCTTTGTGTCCAGAAGACAGAGCCCTCATAATGGGGGTTGGTGTCCTAGTGACAGGGGCCCCAGAGAGCTGGCTTGTCCCTTCCCCCAAGTGAGGACACAGTGAGAAGGTACCATCTAGGAACCAGAAAGCGAACCCTCACCAAACACCAAGTAAGCTAGGGCCGTATCTTGGAATTTCCAACCTCCAGAGCTATGAAAAACAAATCCCTATTGTTTGGAAGTCACCTAGCTGGTGAGATTTTCCTATAGCAGGCCCAACAGACCAAAATACTGTCTACGGCATGTAATATTTGCATAACCTAAGGATTTGAAAAAGACCTGGTGTGAACTCTGGACTGTGAATGGCAATACCCGGTTAAGTGGATGGACAGTACCGAATGTGCCTCGGGGGTGGGTTGTGGACAGAGGGAGGCTGGGTGTTTGCAGGGGATTGGGGCGTGCAGGAGAGCTGTGCACCTCCTGCTCAATTTGCAGGACCTAAAACCACTCTAAAAACAAATTCTATGAAAATATTAATGACAACACTCATTCTGAAAGGACCACTTCCCCGAGCCCCGGCCTAAATCCAGCGTCCTTACTGGGTCTCCTTCTTTGCCACACTGGCTGTCCCCTGTTAGATTTGCTCTCAGCTATTGAACTTCAGATCTTTCCATCACATGTCAAAATAAATACAGCCTCTCTGTTATAGAATGCCTTTATCATTCTTCATTGCCCGGAGACTTCAGAGCAGCCCATACCTTTAGTCTCCACAAGAAAAAAGGAGGCTGTGATCTCCATATTGCCACGCTTTTATTTACCTTATCTGTAATATAATTAATAGATGACTGGGAGCAGATCAAGGTGCTTTCAAAGAGAATGAGACAGCTTCATATGAAACTTGCTCTTTTGAATCAGGCCAGGGCTCTATCAAAGTCTGTGTGATGATTTCATGTAAATCCTGGTGTTCCGAATCTGTATCTTTTAACCTGTACGTACCATTTTTAACACACTACATTTCAAAGACTTCGAAGGCTGGTCTAATTTGTATTACAGAATTACATTATAATCGGCAAGCAGCACATCTTACTGATTTATTAACGTTAATATGGAAGCTCATTATAAAGGCCGTCACAGAAGTCTCATAGAGTCTCTCAAAAGAGCAATGATGGGGAAAACCCACATTCTCACTTTAAAATCTTCTGGTCCCATATGGTTCCATGCCACCCTGGGTATTTGCACTGGAAACTGCCTTTCTGCAGGATTCGGGGGCTCGGAAGCATCATCCATGCCCTGCCACGGCATCCACAGTCTGGGGTGGTCACCACTGGACCTCCAGTATATATAAGTTTGGGCAACTGGCACGGTTTTACAAACTGACTTCCTAAGTGTCACCGTTTCTCTCACTGGCATGTCCCACAGGTTTTCCTGATCATTTATTCACTAGGGTCGCTCTGTTCCCTGCCATGGAGGAGTGCCAGATGAGGCCTTCATCCTGACCCTGGGGTGTGGCGTTGTGATTGGAGAAAGAATTAGCACAGTCATGAAGGGGAGCTGTATAGCATCCCGTTGCGGTGTGACAAAGTGGCATGCGTGCTCTTGGACCAGCACTGGCTCCTCGTTCTCCCTGTTGGAAGCTGCATTACTGCATCGCAGCAGAGGGAGTTAGGCAGGGAGGGAGGGTCCAGGCTTGCGGGAGCTGTTCTGCTCATCTCCCCCAGCTCTCGGGGGTCGTCCCCTCCATGGCCCACAGCTTGGTGTGCTGGCCGAGTGCTCAGTTTTCCACAGACATCCATGTCCATCCTGGGATGGACTGTGTGGCTGGCGGTCGTCAGCCTCTTACTGGATGGGGGTGGGGTGTTGCTCCAAACCTTCTGTCTCTCCTGACATGTCTGTTTCCTCTGACTGATGGAACAAAATCACCGCTAACCCAGTGGACTAAAACCACAGACTCCCAGTTCCAGAGGCCAGAAAGGGGGCCACGGTCCAGCTGTGCTGCCCCCTCTCAAGGCTCCAGGGGATCCTTCTTTGCCTTTTCCAGCTCCTGGCGGCTCCAGGTGACCCCAGGCTCAGGGCAGCTGCAATCTCTGCCACCCTCCTCACATGGCTTCCTCTGCTCCGGTAACAGAGTCAGTGTGCAGTAGAGTTTTAACTACAGACACAGTCTCATACAACGTATTTCTAGAATGTATCCATTTTAGGTAACCACAATTTTATGCTCAGTGACCAGCAGCTCCTGTGTCCCCCCAGCCTGGCCCCAGCAGCCACCACTCCCCTCTCTGCCTGAGTTCGTCTTTGGAGATCTGTGTCAGTGGAATTGCACAGCCCGTGTCCTTCTGGGGCTGGTTTGCTTCACGTCGTGTAATGTCCTCTGTGCTGTCCCCTCCCTGTGTCACAAAGGGCAGGCTTCCTCTCTTACAAGGCCGAGTAGCATCATTTACCTTCCACACTTTCTTCAGCCTCTCACTCCTGCGTACTGATGCAGTTTGCCTGCATCTGGGTTCTTCCTAATCAAAAAATAAAGTCGCTGAATAAACTAAAAAAATAAAAAAACAAGATCCCACTGCAAGCTGAGTATAAGAGATTTATTTTCGATTTAGAGACATTCATAGCCTGAATATGAAAGAATGCAAACGATATTTTATGACAAAAAGAGATCAGGGCGCCTATATTTATATTAGACAGAATATAAATTCAGAATACAACTACTATATGATCCAGCAACCTCACTCCTTGGTACTTATCCAAAGCTCCCTCGACTCATAAGAACACCGTGCTTGCCTTCGGGGCTCCACTTAAATCCAGGATGGTCTCATTTGGAGATCTTGACATTAATTACACCTATGAAAGCCTTTTCCCAAATAAGGTCATGTTCACCGGTTTCAGAGGTGGCATGTGGACCTCTCTTTGGGGGATGGTATTCAGCCAGCTGCCCTTGCCAGTCTGGGTAGGTGTTCTGCTCTGAGGTCACTAGGGTGTGGTGGTGCCTGCCCGGTCATCGTCCTCGCTGGACTCCAGCAGAAGTTCTCAGGCTGGAGGAGAGTGCCATTAGCACCAGTGCTGCCGCTGCCCCTGCCCTCACACAGTGCCCGGGGCAGGAGCATCCCGCCCTGTGGGAAGGGGAAGTGTGGGAGTCCGGACGTCCAGCCAGGTGCAGGGAGAAAGGGGACCGAGTGCTCAGGACTTTGACTTGTCCAGGGCTGTCCTTGGGTTATGGGAGGGCATGTCCTGCTGCTTTGGGGACAGAGCGGGGCCCCATTTCTCTCCTTTGCTGGATACCAGATGCTCAGCAGACATCTGGGGGCTCCTTCTCTCTGCTCTCCAGAGAAGGGCACTGTCTCCCCACAAGGTCCCAGTGTCCAGGAACAACGACAGGAAGAAGCAGGAGGAACAGAGCGGGAGCAGTGTCTGGGGCCTGCATGGGTATGGGCTGCGCCCGCCGCTGGCTGCACCCTTCCTGCTCAAGTCAGGAACAGGACTTCCCCTCTTGGGCACCTGTGCTGAAGGCCTTGATGGAGATGACATGGAAACAGGAGAAGACCACCTGGAAATTGAAAAGTCACTTGGCCCTTCTTGCCCAGGGGACTGAGAGAAAAGGGTCTGCTCCTGGGGTCCATGGGACAGAGGGCCGGCTCATGGCTCTTGGGGTCCATGGGAAAGGGCTCCACTCTTGGCTCTTGGGGGGCATGGGTATGAGGACCCACTCTCGGGGGGCCTCGGGGGGCCTGGCTTCATTTGGGTTTCCTCCCCCAATCTTGCCACTTTCCTTCCAAACTGCGGTTGGAAGTGAGGAGCCGACTCTGAAGTCTCTTCCTGGCTGGTGACAGTCATGGGAGGGATTAGAACCAACAAGGAAGGGATTTAACCAAATTGCTCTTCACATGCTGCTTTTAAGCAGTAACTTGAGAACCATGGCTGACTGCAGTGGGCAGAGGTTAGGAGAGCCTTCCCCTCCCCGGGCTCCCTCCTACTGACCCTATTGCCAGGACACGCCCCAGACCTGGTCAGAGCCCCTCCCTGGGATCAGGACCCTGCTCAGGGGCCTCTGTGGGTGTCTCCACAGAGCTCCTACCAACAGCGTGGCAGAGTGTGGAAGAAAACACGTTGCACTTTCAAATCGCTGACCACCTGTCCATGGCTCTTGTGGACCTGGAGACCTTGGTTGCTGAGCAAGGGTCCTTCCTACTGACCCCATTCATGGGAACAGCCAAGCCGCCCCAGCCCTTGTGGATATTAAGCCCATGTCACCCTCATCACACCTCACTTGCCTCTGTTTGTGGCAGGGGATTGTGACAGAGACGATAGTAACTTGAGTAGAGGGTGGTGGAGCACGGACACTTGGCCCGGGACATTCAGAAATCTCTGCCCTACCTGTGGGTCCCCACTTTGGAGCAGATGACACCCCAGATGCAGGATATGCACCCCAGGACAAGACACAGCTCTGACAGGCAGGAGGAGGCTCTCAGGAGGGCAGCACAGGGCTCAGGGTCACAAAAGCCAGCTCTGAGGACAGGGGCTCGACAATGCTTAGTTGCCCTGCATGGATAGGCAAGTGTCCTGATGAACATTATCAGTGCACTGTAAGCCCCCTGCCTAACCTGCTAAGGATGGATGTGTGGAGAGAAACCGTCTGCTACTGGCCAAACACGGCTATCGGGCCACAGAGCCCTCCTAAAGCACGCAGCTGCCGGAGAGTGATTCCACATCAGGACGTTTTCAGAAAACCACCAGTATTCCCTGCATTTCTGGGAAGGCTGGCCAGGGAGAGAGTGTCCTGGCTGTCTGGGTGATTGTCCTGGGACTGGGGCTCTCCTGCAGTCCCCTCCGTGCTCCCTCCTTTATTTTAGGATGGGATGTGCAGGGTCGGGAGCTGGGAACTGAAATGCAAGCCAGGGCGTTCACTGTGCAGCAGGGGCAGTGGGGGCCTCTCCACACCTAGGGGGCTTCAGGACACAAGGGCAGGACACAAGGTCAGCCACACCCAATGGACCCCATGGAGGGCAGCTTCACTGAGGAGTCACAACTCTCCTTCAACTACCACGTATTGCTGCCACAACAATAGCACTCCCCCTGGACACCACGTCCCCCTCCCTCTGTAGTTCTCTAGGACACCAGAAGTGTGCAAGCCCCTGGACCGAGTCCACATTTGAAGTTCATTGCTGGGAGAGATTTCTTTTATCCAGGGGCCTCCACGGCCCAAGCATGTGCCACATTGCCTGCCGGGTTCTCCAGGCCCTATTTCTCCTTAAAGTTGAGACAGAAACACCCATTTCCTCTGGACCCAACACAAACCTTTCATCCTTCTGGTTCTGCATCCACAGCAGCTTTTCCGAGCCCCAAGCACAAGTGCGTATAATTGTCACACACCCTGCGTCCCTCCGGCTGAGTCTCTGGGAAATCCACTGCGGTGTTTGCAGAGGCTTTGGGACTGTCCTGCATTGCAGTGACCTTGTAGGGTGCCCTGCAGAAGGGCGTGAGCACTTCGCTCGGGACTTTCCTTGCAGCCTCTGCTTTCTTCAGCAAGGGCATGGGGATGAGGAAGAGGGAAAGGGGCAGTGGGGAGGGAGGCTTGCGAGGCAAACCCGCCTAATGGTGGGTGTTGGGTGTGGGCTGGCCCTCCAGGGTCACCAGGGAGTCTCCCAGGTGTGGTCAGTGGGAGCTGAGGGAAGTTCATGGCTTTGCCAGGTTGGGCTGGAGCTGGTTGATGAGTCATCCTCAGAAATCTTCATTGTTCTAGGAGGCTTCATCCACCAGAGCCAAGGCTCTGGAACGTTCTTCATCCAGGAGGGGGTCGGTCTGGGGGGCAGCTGTCAGCATAGCACAGTGCCCGGAGTAGGGGTCCACATCTGCTCCCTTCTGCATCTTGCTGTCCTGGGGTGGAGAGAATGGCCTGGCCATGTCACTGCGGTGAGCACGAGGCCCACCGTGGGACCTGGTGGCACCTCCTGTGTCTGGTTTCCGTCTTCTCTGGAATGTGGAGTTCTACGGAAGATGCTAGCTGATTGCTAACTTGGTATGAGGGTCAGTGAGGAATTTGCCCTTTCCTCTCTCTCCCTCCTTTGGCCATTTTCTCCGAGGTGAGGGCCTGGTGGACCATTCCTCACTGTGTCTGGGTCTGCACGGCCGGGGCAAAGCCAGCCCACAGCACAGACTGAGGCTTGTGGCTGCAGCAGACATCAGGCCACCTCTGAGCTTTAGTTCCTGCTAATCTGGATACCAGCAAACCACACACTGCACACTGCCAGCCCTGCTCTCTCACAAGGGGACAGAGAGGCCAGGCTGACCCGGGGAAGGTCACAGGCCATCTGCCTCCATAGGATCTCAGGGTCATAGCTCACTGCGATCGCTCAGGCAGCCAGAGCCCTGGACGTTCCTGATGGACTAGGAGAAGGAGTTCAAATGCAAGCTGTGGGTTGAGCCAGGGTGTGTGTGGGGCAGCGGGCATGGTCCCTGTGCCCTGGTGTTGGGGCATCCAGCCAGCTTCCCGAGAGCCTCCTGCCTTTTCCTAGCACACATGGTCCTGCAGGTACCTATGGCGACACGGCTTCCTGCTTCCCAGGCCAGGCGAGATGCAGCTGTCAGGTCCTCCAGAACAAGAGCTGATGCTGGCCTGGCTTGTGGACAGCCTCATGTGATGCCACTTTCAGTGGTAATGCATCGATTCCACCAGGAAGTTTCCTATGGAGAAGATCAGTCACCAACAAGGCTGCTTCGGATGCCGGGGCAACCGAGGAGGAAACAGTTACAACTTTGCTCTTTGCCAAAAAGATCCCCGGACCCCTGCGTCAGCCTCATTAGCCCGCCTACCCCTAGGGGTCCCAGCCAAGGGCAGCCCAGTGGGGCTGAGAGTGGGACAGAGAGGAGACACAATGTCTTCGATTTTTCTGTTGGACTAATTCTAATTTCTGCAACAATTCATAGCACATTTTTTTGACATTTAAACAATCCCAGCTAAACACTAAAACCATGCATCGCTATTCAGGGAATGAAATTTGAAAAGCGCTGCTACTTTTTCACAGTCTAAGTCATTATGTTTTTATGACTTTGGTTAACATTGGGCTATAAAAACCAGTAAATAACTGTTAAAAGCAGAGTCATTTGCTCAAAACTATTTTATGAGCTTAATTTTTGGAATGGTTGAACTTTCCGCTAGATTTCCCCCCTCTGTACACATGGAAACTTTGTGTTTTTCACAGCTGAGCCTGTTAACAGGGCTCCGCCTTCCTGACGAGGGAGGGGTGCTGCCTTGGTGGGGGGCGTCGTGCCTCAGTGTTTGCTGATGCAACTAGCTCTGCTATTCACTCCACCGTGTTTTTGGGAAAAACCACGGCTGTGTCCTAGGACTCGTGTGCTCTTGGTTGGGGGTTACATCTAACTATAAATCTTTGCAGCCATTTGAGAGTCTCCCAGCCCGCTGGAACCTGCCATGGTTTGCATTTTGGGGGCCCACATGCTCATGGTGAACTTGCCCCCCAACACTCATTTATACGAAGTTCTATGTATTTATACTGATGATAGGAAGGCTCCTGAAAGACGATGTGTGCCCTTACACAGACAAGAGACGGAAGAGGGTGGGATCCCAGCTGCCGATGCGCTGCTGGCACAAGGTGGGTTCCCTGCTCCCAAGGTCTCATGGGGCCTCTGAGTCTCGGGCGAGCCTTGGGAGCAGTGATGACCTAGGGGCTGGCACTCCCTCAGCTCCCCGGCATTCAGCAGAGGCCCTGGGAGTAGACTGGGGGCTCCTAGGACCACACTTGGTGGGAAAGCCTTAGTGTCCCTTGATAACTCCTCTACGGGACAACTGTCAGCAAGTCCCAAGTGCCAGGCATTCTGTGCAGCCCACTGTGCACAAGGCATAGCTGACTGTTTACAGTAGCTCTGCAGATGATATGAGCCCACCTTGAAGGTGCACGTGTGGCCAGGCAGCCAGGAGGTGGCAGGGTCACTGTGCTGTGGCTCCTCATCCTCCATACAGCCCCGGAGCAGACCGTGTCCCAAGGCACCATCCATCCCATCTCAGCCCACCCAAGGTCCCTTCCACAGGCAGCTGAGCTCTCAGGTCTGTGAGTATCCGTGATGTGCTCCAGACTTGTCTGTAAATGTGGGGCTGCCTGGCACGATCCCCATGGCATCGGGTGTGGAGACAGATTTCAGAACAACACATACTGTGTATCTGCTTCCAGTCCCACCTTGCCCCTTAATAGCCTTGAAGTTTGAATTGTGTCTATGATTATTTGTTAAAAGAGAGCAAGCTATCAAACAGGGAAGTGTTTCTGACGGGCATCGTTTTGCTTTATAGGCACACGCAGCCCCTGTGCCAGGATCTGTGGCCGCAATGGAGTCCAGCATTTTAATATTCTGAACGTCCTTGGAAAGGCAGGAGTATTACCCTCCATCACTAATATTATTATCCCCATATGTTCCCTTTTGAGTTTTTTATTATCATACCTGACAAAATAGTTACCGCTATTTTTCCACTATTTCATTTGGGGAATGTTCACCCCTGAAATGACTCCATTGGGGAGGATGGAGAAGCATGGAAAGAACGCATTGACTGGTGCCGGGAAGAACTCCCTGGAGTGACAAAACAAGTTAATGTCTCCATCTGTAACTCTCAGCCCCATATTTCTTTATCAGCATCAAGCTTTCTAAGCAATCTCAGACCTTGATTTTCAAGTCCTTTTGCCTTAATTTAAAGTTTCCTGAATTGTGTGTTCTCAGAGTGAGCGTTCCTGGAGCATCGGTCAGTGGTGGTGACAGGGACACGAAGGGGGCAGAATATGGCAGGAAAGGTGGGAGTGGGAGAGGAAGACCCCCCACCATGGAGACCCCAACACCATGTGATGAGGAAGACCCCCACCACAGAGACCCCGACACCATGTGATTCCAGCAGGTGTAATGGGGTGGGAATAGGAGGGGACTGCAGTGTTGGCAAGGCTGAAATGATGATGTCACCACCGAGACTTCTCACCTCCTGGGCACCTAGTTTAGGTGGCCAGACTTCACCACCCGTCAGTAGGCCTGCCACACCCCTTCATAAAATGCCTAAAACACAGCTTCCAGAGTGGACTCGGTTTTCCCTTCACAAAGGCATTCTAGTTAATTCAGTCTATTTCATGGTTTGAAATTTTGAGTGAAAAGAATCTGATAAAAACACTAAATTCAATCCCAGCACTTTGGGAGGCCGAGGTGGGTGGATTGCCTGAGCTCCCAGGTTCGAGACCAGCCTGAGCCAGAGCAAGACCTCACCTCTAAAACTAGCTGGACATTGTTGTGGATGCCAGTAGTCCCATCTACTTGGGAGGCGGAGGCAAGAGAATTGCTTGAGCCCGACAGTTAGAGGTTGCTGTGAGCTATGACACCACAGCACTCTACAAAGGCTGACACAGTGAGACTCTGTCTAACCAAAGGAAAAAAAAAGAGCTAGATTGGAAGGAGCAAGTAGATTATTTGGGGACTCATATAGAACATGAGATTCGTTTATGAACTTAGAACCGCAAACTCTCTCATAACCTGTCTTTTTGGCTGCTTCGGTCCCATCTTCCTTGCCTGTTAGCTGTGCTTTGATATGTACCTGACCTAGGGTAGGGCTGAGGACGTGGGCAACATTGTCGAACATTGTCAATGTCAGCTGCATCTGTCCCCGGCCCAGCCTTGCCGAGCTGCAGGCAGGTAATACTGAGAAGACGGAGGCTGAGACGCGCCTCTCAGAGAGACCGAGGGACAGCTGAGGATTCACCGGGGACAGAACTTGCACCCAGACATGCTGGGCTCCGAAAATTTTATTTTTCCGTTGCATTACACATCTGAAGAGACACGAACACACACCCCACTGTGCAATACTGCCTACGATTATGAAAATACAGGAGATTCCGTGTGCGGCGTGCCAGGCTGCTCACTCCTCATTAAGCCCCAGGCAGAGCCGGAGAGGAGGAGCCGTCTACTCTCTGGCTCAGCAGCGCGCAGGAGTCACTAACTCTCCGCGTGGGGAGGAGACTTGGGAAACCCTGAAGAGCCATTCCACACGTGCCTCCTCCCCGCTGCCTCACGGAGATGTCTGAGTTTGTACATTTTTCATGGTCTTCATCTGAATCCAGATAGTAAGAGCTGTGTCAGGATTCGGGGCCCAGGAAACAAGTCCATTACCCTTCCCAGCGGGTGCCACTTACTTGCTGCTGCTCCACATCTGTCGAGATGGAATGGCTTTCCGGGACACCCGGCTGCGCTTGGCTGCAAAGTTGTCATTGAGCAAGGAGCACGGAGCCTGGAGCAGCCTTTGACTCTCTCCAGGGCTCCCCTGGACCCAGGGCTGGAAGCACTGTCCTGTCCGGAGCCCTGGGGGCAGCTCTGGGGGCCCTCGGGATACTTCAGGCCCCACAAACTGATGCCAATTGTAGTTTCAGGCAGTACAATTTTCCAGAGACAAAACCCCATATCCTGCCCAATCTTGGCAGTGTGTCTGCCAACCGACTGTCTCCCAAGGAGGCACGTGCTACAGAGGAGCCTGACAGCCACCGATACTGCAGCCTCCTGCCACACCCCTGTTTCTGCTCCCTTGGAGAGCCACCATCTGCCCCTCTGACCTCGCTGTGACCAGGGCACTGGGCTGCACTGGGGCAGTGGCTCAAAGAAAGGGATCTGGTTCACAGGTGAGTTACATTAACTTTTTTCTACATAGACATCCTATCAATTGAATTATGGGGGTTGTATTAAATAAATGTTAAAATCTGTGGTGTGATAATGGTGTTAGGGCATCACTATTATCTTTGAAGAAGCATTTAAGGGTAAGAGGTCATGATGTCTACCACTCACATTCAATTAGTTCAGATAAAAAATAAGTGTGTGTGGGAGAGAGAGAGAGAGAAAGAGAGAGAGAGAGAGAGAGATCAACAGAGAGAGGGACAGAGAGAGAGAGGAAGAGAGAGGGACAGAGAGAGAGAGAGAGATCAACAGAGAGAGGGACAGAGAGAGAGAGAGAGACAGAGAGAGAGAGAAAGAGAGAGAAAGAGAGAGATCAACAGAGAGAGGGACAGAGAGAGAGAGACAGATCAACAGAGAGAGGGACAGAGAGAGAGAAAGAGAGAGAGAAATCAACAGAGAGAGGGACAGAGAGAGAGAGAGAGAGAGAAAGAGAGAGAGAGAGATCAACAGAGAGAGAAAGAAAGAGAGAGAGAGAGAAAGAGAGAGAGAGAGGGACAGAGAGAGAGAGAAAGAGAGAGAGAGAGGGACAGAGAGAGAGAGAAAGAGAGAGAGAGAGAGACAGATCAACAGAGAGAGGGACAGAGAGAGAGAGAAAGAGGGAGAGAGAGGGACAGAGAGAGAAAGAAAGAGAGAGAGACAGATCAACAGAGAGAGGGACAGAGAGAGAGAGAAAGAGAGAGAGATCAACAGAGACAGGGACGGGGCAGGGGCGAGACTAGCCTGTATCAGCAACCAACTGGTCAACATAGGCAGAAAGTACATGTCTATAAGTTGTACTATTTCTTTTTTCTTTCTTCCTTTTTTGTTTTTCTTTTTTCTTTTCTTTTCCTTCCTTCTTTCTTTTTTTTTTTTGTTCGTACAATTTTCTCATAGGTTTGAATTTTTCTTGAAATTAAAAGTTCAGGAAAACATTTTTTACTAAAATTTAAAATAAATTCCAAAAGTGATTTTGCTTTTAGTTGAGTCCTGATTTCGTAATACACAAAGACATTCCCCTTGTAGGTTTATGGTCTAAAGATGTAGATTCCTGCTTTAATTGTTCATTTAAGCAGGTTTCATTCAAGTGTAACACATTCAGAAGTAAAGTTTGAGGATCCAGACACCTTAGAATTTACCCCAGACCCCCACTGGTCTCAATTCTCTTTGCATCTGGCTGCAGGTGTGGGTAGAGAGCAGCGCCATGGGGGCTTCTGTGCATTCACGTGTGGTCATGTACACCCGGGGAGAGTCTTTGGGTTCAGAACGAGTCTTTTCCCCCAACGTTGGAAGACTAGAGCCCCGTGTGCTCCTTGGGATCTCAGAGACTTTGCCTTAGGGTGTGACCTGGGTGAGCTGAGCATGAGCATCTGTGCGAGGTCCTTCCCTGTCCCTGGCATCTTGGGGCAGCGGGAGCCCCTTAAACGTGCCAGTGTCCCAGGGAGGACCATGCGGTGACAGTCCCAGAGAGGACACACACATGTTGCCTGAAATAGGCCTCAGTAGAATTTGGACAAATCTCCTAAGAGCTTACCCGAGGCTGCTGGGCCTGGTTGGGGCGGGGGCGGATCCCGAGCTGGGATTCCTGGCACTGGCCATGGTTAGACCCATCAGTCTCTATTCTGAGGACACTGAGCCGCTGTGAACTCAGGGCCAGGAGTGCCGGGTTTACAGACAGGCCAACCGCGGGCAGCATGGAGACCCAGCATGAGCAGCGGTGCTCAGGGGAGTCTCAGGGCTCTGGGCGGCAACAGAGGGGGGTGTGGGGCGGGCAGGTGGCCCAGAAACCTCCTGGCTCTTTGGGACACAGCCATGGAGGCTTTGTGTGGAAGGGGCAGGAGGGGTGCTGCCCGCCAGCTCTGTCCTGCCACAGCACCAGCGTCTCGATGTGCCAGGGCAGCCCCGTTTCCCACGGAGAGCCACGTTTCCTAAGCTCTAGTCTGGGTACCTTTTCTGGGGGTGGATGTGGTGGAACAATAGCCATTAAGTTCCGTGTTCCCTTAATGCTAAGGTGCTGACAGCTATAATATGCCCCCTTAACTTAGTAATAGTTTTTCTGGATTACATCTCATGCTTAGGCCCTTAATGCTGATAGCACTTCCTAGCTGCACCCTAACTTCAGAAATGATTCTTTTTTTTTTGGATTTTTTTTTTTTTTTTTTTTGGCCTGGGCCGAGTTTGAACCTGCTACCTCCGGTATATGGGATAAGCGCCCTACTCCTTGAGCCACAGGCGCCGCCCCTTCAGAAATGATTTTTTAAAGTCCTTGAGGACCCCAGGAACTACTGTAAACTTGGGGAAGACCAGGTTAAACTGAGATAAGTGTGTCTCTGTCCCCCAAGACTTCTCAGGGACTGGAAATGGTTGTGGAGGGGATGGAGGTGCAGCTCCCCCCAAGTTCAGCAGCAAAGCCTGGCATCTTTCACCTCCTCTTGGTCCCTGACTCTGGAAACATAAGCTTAATCCAGCAGTCTCAGCCAGGCTTTCAGTGGCCCCATGTCTGCCCTTTGCACATCCCATCCCTGTGCCCCTAGAACTCCTTCATCCCTGGAAACTGCTAATCTGTTCTTTGTTTTTAGAATTTTGGCATTTCAAGGCTATTCTATAAATGCAATCATACAGCATACCACCTTTCAGGGCTGGCTTTTTCACCTGACATAAACCCCTTGAGATTCATCCTGGTTGTTGTGCCAATAGTTCATCCCTTTCCATTGCTGACTGCGCCCTGTCACGGATGGGCATCATGCCCGTCACAGCAAGGTGCCATCAGCTTCGTCTTCAGCATCTTCTCTAAAACCTTCACGTCATCACCAAGGTGCGTTACTCACTTTCACAGTCCCTGAAAAAAAATTCTGAAGAAAGGATTCCCAGCCTGTTCTGAGTGATTGCAGGGTCTCTGGGATGGGTCTACGGCAGTGCCAGGGATGTCACTTGTGTGACTCTGCACAAGGACTCTGTTGAGAGAAACCTGACCTGTGACAGGCACAGTTGGGCTGGGGAGTGGGGACAGGGGCTCGCAGGGCAGGTGTCTGCTTTGTTATTCCCACGGCAGAGGAGGCCACGGTGCTGCCCCCAGTGGAGAGTGTGGGGAGCGTCTTCTCCAGGGGCTGCACCCAGGGAGGTCAGGGATGGCGGTGGGTTCTCCCCCAGAGAGACACAGCCAGTGTGAGTTTTCTCAGGCGTGAGAAAGCACCCCCCATGTTGTCTCATTTCCTTGCCGATATGACCTTCCATTCTTTGAGAATAAATTGGTGAATTTTGCAGCGTGCTTGGAAAGTGCAGAGCACTGTGAAATGATCATGATGTGAAGAGGCCCCATGTGGACACTGGAAGGAGGAAGAGGCAGAGGGGCCGCGGCTTGCAGTTTGCATAGTAAATTTCATGATTGCCTCTGGAAATGATGCCTTCTTATTTATATGTCTTGTCAATGAAATAAATTGAATGGAATCAGCAGGTGGCCCTAAATATTGTCTTTATTACCTGGAACAGTCTGCATGGAGCTTTGGTCACAGTGCTGGAAGCCTCTGACCATCAGTTGTGGGAGGGAGGCCTTTCTAATGGTCGCCTGACCGTCCGTTTATTTGCTCAGTGAGGTGAGGGGAGACCATCTCATTTAGGCTTATTAAAGGGTCCAAAAGTGTAACACTCTTCAAAAGGGTCACTGCAAATACGCCACACACAGTATTTCACAGAGTTTATGGGAAAGGAAATTGGAATCTCCTAAAAATAGAACTGAATCTTGTCCAAACAATATCGGATATGCCAAACGAGGATTTTGTTATTACATATAACGGGGTGATATTCTGAGCACATTTTTATAAATCTTTAGTTTGTTTTCATAAATTTTGGACTTTCCTACAATTTGGAGGTTTCTTACAGTTATCAGCCCACATGACGGTGTTCTTATAAATTGGAATGAAAGGCACATTTGTGGCAGGAGGGCACCTCCCCCAACCTTCTTCCTAGGACTAGGGGACTCCCTGAGGTCACCGGTGTGGCTCCTGTGGTCTCAGGGAAGGGAGGCTCCCAGAACCAAGGCAAGGGTCACCCTGGGTCTGGACACTCCGTGGGCACTGGCCACCTTTTCCCCTTAGATCAAGCATTGGTGCAAATGTGGGTACAGGATCATGTTTTGGTTGGGGTCAAGAGAGTTGTTCGGCTGATATAATGTTCTGGGAGTCAAAAGGGAACCCACCTAGAGTCTCATCAGCATGGCCCCTCACAGCCACTCATTCCCACTGCAGTGTGGACATTGCTGTACAGTCTCCACTGCCATCTTGAGAGCAAGAGGCTCAGTGACCACCACAGAGGGGAGGCCAAGAGATTTGCGGAGGGGCAGCCCCAGCCAGGCCACCGTCCTGAGGAGAGAGGCAAAGCCTTACGTGCTGCAAACGATCTTTGTGGGAGTGTCTATTACCCGAGGCTAAGAGCACCATTCTGGGGTCACTCTCCTATGTGGACACATTAGAGAAGGAAGGAAACACGTAGCACTGCCAACCATTAGGCAGTGAAAAAGTACGAACTGTCCTGCAGATCTAACAAGAAGGAATCTCTTCTGTGCCCACACATCTGCCTGGACAGTTGGGCCCGGATGGGTGCCTGGAGGAGCAAGGAGTCTTGCACGTACATTTTCAAGGAAATGCATAAATTCTGAGCTTCAGCCCTAATGTGACCAAGATCAGCTCCTTACCTGGTGGCTGCAGTCTGCTTTCTGCTTAACGGAGGTCTTAGCAATTCACAGGGGAACCCTGGATTTCTTGGTTTATAAAGATCTTACTCTGAGTTGTGGTTTTCAAACATGAATAGCACCTCTGTTCTCTGCATAGGAGATACGTTTTCTCAAGGATCCCGACTGATGGCATCAATGATTTTAATTTTTGTTCTTCAAAGATGCATACAAATAAAACTATTATAGTATTACACCTTTCCACTGGGTTTTATGCACATAAAATTTGAAAATTAGCTGCATGTGTCTTTATCATAAATAATACTTAAATTAGTAACATGGATGTTGTTTGGTTGAAACCAAACTGCTGTTCACACTGTGAATATTATTCTGACTTCCAGGGCTCTATTTCATCTGTGTTGAACTCACGATGTGTTGTATGATGACGAGACCGCCCATGGCTGTCTTCCTCAGGGGACTGGAGACATCCCTGCATTTAACTACGGTGCCAAATGTCCTATTTGGTAGAAAAGAATCAATCACTTACTAATCAGTTCACCTCTGACCTGTTCTTAGTCTCTGGCCACAGTCAAGGCCAATATATCCATAACAAATCTGGCAGAAGACAAGTTCAAACATGTTTTTACCTATAATTGAAAACATAATGAAATCTTTTTTTTTGAGATAGCGTTTTACTCTGCTGCCTTGGGTAGAGTGTTGTGGCATCATAGCTCACAGCAACCTCAAACTCTTGGGCTCAAGCGACCCTTTTGCCTCAGCCTCCTGAGTAGCCGGGACTACATACATATGCCACTGTGCCTGGCTAGATTATCAATTTCTAGTAGAGACAGCTGTTGCTCAGGCTGGTCTCAAACTTGTGAGCTCAAGTAATCCTCTGTCCTTGGCCTCCCAGAATTCTGGGATTACAGGAATGAGCCACCTGTGCCTGGCCCTTAGATGAAGATTTGAAAGCGTCTCGCTATGGAGAAGACGCTATGGAGAAGACATGGATTGTGGTGAGGGTGGGTGGACCCCTCTGCTGGGAAGAAAATGCCCGTCAAGGAGCAATAAGACTTACTTTGGGGCTTTAATTATGGAATCAGGAGACCAGTTTCTCTGGTTGCAGACGCAACTTTGAATTGGTTCTGTTTTCATCGTGGGGCCTAACCTGATTACGTTCATAGGAAGTAACTTAGGACTATCACATTATAAGCCGGCCATAGCTGTACAGTTCCTTCACTGACCCACTTCCTGAGCTCGCCCACTGCAGGGGACTTTTATTGTCACAAAGTGATATGAGTAAGACCATCAAAACAGTTGAAAATAGTGATCATTTGTCACTGAGCCTCAAAAAGGTGCAGCTGTATTTCGCTTCCCATTAAACAATTCACTATCTCCAAAACATTAAATCAAAGTTTCAATAAAATATTAGTATTCAAAATTTTATAACATAAGTAAAAGGATATATAGAATAAATTACTCCTTCCACTCCCACGGTTTAGTCACCATTTCCTTTGGGTCTTGCATCTCCTCCAGAGAAACAATCTCGGAGGTGCGTTGTCACGGACAAAGGCTTCGGCATTCTACACCTTTGTCTTTCCAATTTTCAGCGACTAATGGGACTTTATCCCCTTCCTCACGTTGACATAGAGACTACAGATCTACAAAGTCCTTGTGTAATTTTTTTCAGTATTTATTTATTTCAGAATATTATGGGGGTACAAATGTTTTGTTTACATGGACGGCGTCTGTCCTGTTTCAGTCCTCGTCACCCAGACAGTGTGCACTGTACCCATTAAGTATGACTTCTCCCGCCCCCACCCCCCCCCGCCCCCCCGCCCCCCCCCCCCCCCCCCCCCCCCCCGCCCCACCCCCCACCCCCCCCC
>CAUYRH010017921.1:0-16163 GCA_963574655.1 Perodicticus potto
GCTGACATGTTGGGCTCTGCTGAGTTAGCTGAGGAAGTCAATTTAAATGGTTCTGGCAAACTGCTCAAGATTACAGACTGTGCCAGTCCTGGAAAAACAGTTACAATTGTTGTTCGTGGCTCTAACAAACTGGTGATTGAAAAGGCTGAGCACTCCATTCATGATGCCCTATGTGTTATTCGCTGTTTAGTGAAGAAAAGAGCCCTTATTGCAGGAGGTGGTGCTCCAGAAATAGAGTTGGCCCTCCAATTAACTGAATATTCACAAACATTGAGTGGTATGGAATCCTACTGCGTCCGTGCTTTTGCAGATGCTATGGAAGTCATTCCATCTACACTAGCTGAAAATGCTGATCTGAATCCCATTTCTACAGTAACAGAACTAAGAAACTGGCATGCCCAAGGAGAAAAAACTACAGGCATTAATGTCCAAAAGGGTGGCATTTCCAACATTTTGGAGGAGCTAGTTGTTCAGCCTCTGTTGGTTTCAGTCAGCACTTTGACCCTAGCAACTGAAACTGTTCGGAGCATTCTGAAAATTGATGATGTGGTAAACACACGATAATCTGGATAACCGGTTGAAAGGCACCAGTATGGCCATAGTTCTTCAGCTAGAGTGGAAGATGATTGCCTTGGTGGTCCTTGTTGTTTAGAAGATTGTTTCCTGTATCAATTCCCAAGTTGGTCTTCCAGTTGTAATTTGTTTGAAATTGTATTAAAACAATTCAATGAAAAGGTTAAATATTTGGTTAAAAAAAAAAAAGAACTAGATCTACTGTGCATTGAGTACATGTTCAATCTAAATTAGGAGGTGGTCAGCTATGGAGGTTCTACTGTCGTTGATTTAAAATTTTGTCTTTGCAATGTCTAGGTTTCATTAGGGACTGTTTCTATTATTTTCTCCTTATATAGGGACCATACTTTATTTCTTTACATACCTTGTGATTTTTTTTTTGTTTGTTTAAAACTGGACCGGCAACTCTGCAACTTAGATTGTCTCCTTCCCTAAAGTTTGTTATTGCTATTTGTTCAAGTACTCACTGGATGTTTGGTTCGTGACTTTTATGAACTATTTTTTTTTTATAATGGTGAAATATACACACAAAATTTGCCATTTTATCCATTTTATGTGTGCAGTTCAGTTACATTAAGTATATTTAGATTGCTATACAACAGTCATATCTCCTGAATTTTTCCTCATCCCAGCTGAAACGCTGAACCCATTAAACAATAACACCCCATTCTGTCCTCCCTATTGACCCTTGAAACCATTGTTCTACTTTCTTTATGAATTTGACTGCTGTAGGTACCTAATACAAGTTCAACTACTTTTGTAAGGTTTATATTCTTTGTTATGTGTGGGCACAGAATTCTCTGTTGCATTAAATTAGAAAAAAGAAAGGAAACTAAAAAAATAAAAAGTGAGCTTCCAGTCTTTACAGATGAGCACTGTGTGTGTGTTGGACAAGCCTTTAATACTCAGGCAGCAGTTGGCAATTCTGCCTTAGCCTTCTTTCTTGCATGAGGAGTGCGGGAAGTCAACCTGAGATGAGAGTTTAGGGCTCTAAGTCTTTTCTGAATTTGCTCCACGGGTGTGGCCTTCTGGATTCCCAAGGATTTGTGGGAGGTTTTCAAAGCCCTTTGTTTCCAAAGCATATTTTTCTCCAGGTTTTCCTTCTAAGCTTTTCAGATTGTCTGTTATTTGCCTTAACCCTTGTCTCTTGTTCCAAGTGGCAGTGGCTAATACATTTGCCTTCAAATATTTTCAACAAATTGTCCCTCCCCCACCTCAAGGTAGTTGTCCTAGCCTTGAGAAAATTCTGAGTTAGGTAGAATAAAGGCAAGTAAGTCCTTGAGCCTTCAGCCACCGAATAGGTCAAAGCTAATAGCCACAATTCTTTGAGTGGTCTATACTGCTCTTCTGCTACTGGGAACCAGCATGAGGAATATGGGCTATTGTGGAGTGGGAGATGGTACCAGGCTAAGTTAGACTAAAATGTCACAAAACTCTGTTACTGAGGCTCAGCTGCTTTTTCTTAATTAGATATTCCTGACTGTAGTAAGGTTTTGGTTGGATTCCAAAGTTCCAAATAAATTGGTTCTAATGGTTCTTGCCAGCTTATTTGTTGCTTTTGTAGAAGCGGAGACTTTTGGCGTTCCTTACGCTGCCATTTTCCTTGATGTCACTCCTTTTTATTCTTTATTACTATTTACTACCACTATTGTTGTTGTTGTTGTTGTTATTATTAAACTGTATAGAATCTCAAATTCCAATGGATGGAGGTATATAATTTATTTAACAAGTCTCCCATTGATGATGATTTGTTTCCAATTTTTGAATATAAACTTTTTTTTTTTTTGAGACAGAGTCTCACTTTATTTCCCTGGGTAGAGTGCTGTAGCATCATAGCTCACAGCAACCTCAGACTCTTGTGCTTAAGTGGTCCTCTTACCTCAGCCTCCCAAGTGGCTGGGACTATAGGCACACGCCACCACACCTGGATAGTCTTTCTATTTTTAGTAGTGATGGAGTCTCCCTCCTGCTCAGGCTGGTCTTGAACTCCTGAGCTCAGACAATCCACCTGCCTTAGCCTCTCAAAGTGCTAAGATTATAGGCATGAGCCGCCACACCTGGCCAAACTATCCCTTAATGAGTAACTTCGCACATTATTTTGCATGTGTGCAAGTAAATTTATAGAAAAATCTGAGAAGTTGGTATTGTTGCAAAAATACGTGCATTTAAATTTTCTTTCTTACTTTCTTTCTTTTTTTTTTTCCTTGAGACAGAGCCTCAAGCTGTCGCCCTGGGTAGAGTGCCGTGGCATCACAGCTCACAGCAACCTCCAATTCCTGGGCTTAAGTGAGTCTCCTGCCTCTGCCTCCCAAGTAGCTAGGACTACAGGTGCCCGCCACAACGCCCGGCCATTTTTTGGTTGCAGCCATCATTGTTGTTTGGTGGGCCCAGGCTGGATTCGAACCCGCCAGCTCAGGCGTATGTGGCTGGCAACTTAGCCCGTTAAGCCACAGATGCTGAGCCTCTTTCTTACTTTCTTTTTTTAATCAGGCCCAGGTGAGGCTCAAATTCATATGAGGGGCTGGCACACTAACAGCTGAACTATGGCGGCCCACTTGCATTTTAAATTTTTATAAGTATTGTCAAAGTTCTGTATCTCTCTATACTCCCATTATGAGAGTTCCTTTATTCCTATAGTCTTGTCAACAGATGCATTATTAAACTTCTGTACTTTTTTTACTCTATTAGGGGGAAAATAATATTTTACTGTGGTTTTAATTTTCATTTCATTCTGAGTGAAATTGAGGATTTACAAGTTTTTAGGAGACTTTTTTTTCCAGTTACATGAACTTTTTTTTGAGACGAAGTCTCATTTTGTCACCCTCAGTAGAGTGCAGTGGCATCACGGCTCACAGCAACCTCAAACTCTTGGGCTTAAGTGGTACTCCTGCTCCAGCCTCCTGAGTAGCTAGGAGTATAGGCACCTGCCACAACACCTGGCTGCTTTTTTGAGACGGGATCTCACTCTTGCTCAGGCTGGTCTCAAATCTGTGAGCTCAGGCAATCCACCTGTCTTGGCTCTCAAGTGCTAGGATTACAGGCATGAACCACCACGCCCAGCCTCAGTTATGTGAACTTTTTAACATATATTTATTAACCTTTTACTTGACCTTGGTTTTTTTCATATGTATCTATGTATATATATATGTATGTATTTTTTGAGACAGAGTCTCACTTTATCACCCTTGGTAGAGTGCTGTGGCGTCACAGTTCACAGCAACCTCCAACTCCTAAGCTTAGGCAATTCTCTTGCCTCAGCCTCCCAAGTAGCTGGGACCACAGGCACCCATCACAATGCCAGGCAATTTTTTTGTTGCTGTTTTCATTGTTGTTTTAGCTGGTCTGGACCAGGTTCGAACCCACCAGCCTCAGTGTATGTGGCCAGCGCACTACCCACTGAGCTACGGGCACTGCCCTAGTTTTTTAGTTTTAGTTTTTATTTTTTTGAGACATAGCTTTGTTGTGTCACCCAGTCTAGAAGTGCAGCAGCTTTGTCATAATACACAATGACTTCAAATTCCTGAGTTCAAGCAATCCTGCCATCTCAGCCTTCAGAGTAGCTGGGACCACAGATGTTTGCCACCATGCCTGGCTAATTTTTCTATTTTTTTGGTAAAGCCATGGTCTCTTGCTTGCTTTGGCTGGTCTTGAACTCCAGCCTCAAGAGATCACAAAGTTCTAGGATTACAGGTGTGAGCCCCCATACCTGGCAAATATTCACTTTCACCTTATGTTCTATATCACTGAAAAGTATCAATGCTCTTTAGCCCAAGACTATCAGAAACAACACCTGTAGTTGAACAACATTGGGCTTATTGACTTACTGTGATGAGAGTGAAAACACACAATGGAGAACCATGGGACATCTCAGTGAAAGGGTGTTGGCATTTACTAAAGGATTTGTGTTTGTGATCTTAGGGGGAGAATTCAAGAAATGAAGCTGTGTCCTGGATCAGATGTTGTCAAGAGGCTGTGGTAATTCTATGACTGGGCATATTAATAAATCTTGTCTAGAAGGTAGGAGGAATAAAGTGATGCAAAAGCTGTGACTGGGAAAGAAGCAGCAGTCAGCTGTCTTAGCCAACACAGGGAGATATTCAATCATTTTTGAGGTTTGCATAAGTGCATGCTTTTGTCTGTGTTCAGACATGATTACAATCTTTTTGTCTTGCTTTAACATGAACACAAAATGGCCATTTTTTTTTTTTTTGTAGAGACAGAGTCTCACTTTCTCGCCCTTGGTAGAGTGCTGTGGCGTCACACAGCTCACAGCAACCTCCAACTCCTGGGCTTAGGTGATTCTCTTGCCTCAGCCTCCTGAATAGCTGGGACTGCAGGTGCCCGCCACAAAGCCAGCTTTTTTTTTGTTGCAATTTGGCCCGGGGCTGGGTTTGAACCCACCACCCTCGGTATATGGGGCTGGCGCCCTACTTGCTGAGCCACAGGAGCCACCCTCAAATGGCCATTTTTGATATTGGTGTTCTGTGAAAATTTTCACGCTCAACAGAACACCGTTTATGCAAAGTTTTATAGGACAAGGATAAAAACCTAACCTTTGTTGATTATCTTATGAGGTAATTTGTCCTTGAATATGGAAGATACATTAAAAAAAAATACCCAATGTCTGACTTTTTGTGGAACTGGATTCAACTCTTTTCCGCTCCTCAACTTTATGTGAAGATTTTCAAACATACAGAAACATAAAAGAATCACTGAATAGTGTTATATTTTCCACTTTGATGCAGTAATTGTCAACATTTTGCTCTCTGCATCTTTCTACCTTTGTTGAATGAAGTATTTGAAAACAAGTTGTATGCATCATATTACATAAATATAATACTTAAATACTTCAGTACGAGTTTTCTAGAAACAAAGATACTTTCTAATACAACACCAAATTACTAATTATCCATAAATGAAATCCATACATTTACACATAAATCGTTAATTATTCCATAACACACAACTGTAATAGGCCCTTTACAGTCTTTCCTAATTGTTCTAGAATGACTTTTTAATAGACTATTTTGGGAATCAAGGATCCGCAATACTCAACAGCCTTTTACCAAGCAACTTCAGTCTCTGACTTGAAGGAACGAGACTTTCCCATGCAATTCACTTTTTCACACTTTGAGGCAGGGTGAGCTCTTTCTCCGCCGACACAGGAGTTTGAAGGTGGGAAGTAGGTAGAGGTTCGTTCCGACCCAAGCAAACGGTAGCCTCGGGCTGACAGAGTTGCCGCCAGAGGGCGCAGGGCGCGCGGCAGGCCCCTCCATGGTACTCCGAGGGTCCGCGGACCAGGCGGCGGGGCCGGGAGCCTGGAGCGCGCTCTGGGCCGCCGGGTCCCCGCGGTGGGGGGCGCGCGTGCGCGATACCGCGGCGGCGGAGGGAGCCTCGATGGAGGGCGCCCGGCCCAACCGCTCGGTAAGCGGGCCTCGCCGGGCACGTTCCCAGCGGTGGCTTTACAGTTCTCCTGACGATGATTGCTTGAACCTTCCCAGATGACGACAGTCATTCCTCGCTGCCCTTTCCTCGGCGCTCTTTGGAGTAATTTGGGAAGCCGTCGCCGAGGAAACGGTTCCCCGGCTTCCTGCGCGAGGGAGGGAGCGCCTGCTCCCGCGGGCGTTGAGCGCTGGACCCTGGTCCCCGTGGCCGCGCGCAGGCGGGGAGCCTCAGGCCCGGTGGAGGCAGGCTCTCTAGCCGTGATGCTGACACTGTGCTGGGTTTTTCCAAGCTCACCCCCTTCCTTTACTATTAGCCCTCCACGAAAGGGCCCAGATAATTTAAATTACTGTGCTGCCAACCACGGTTTTTGTTTCAGCTACTTTATTTGTTTACTACTTGATTTGACACCACGGAAAACTTTCTTATTAAATCTCAGGGGAAAGTCTGTTTTGTTGCAGGGGTACCTGCTTTCTGATACTACCCCTCATTACTGGTACGTTGGTTGTGTGTATATATAGCATTTTAGTTTTAGGGAATTGCATTCAGTGCTATCTCTTTGGAAGAAAATTTTGTAGTTTTTGGGTCAGTAGAGGCATGCAGTTAATTTTTTTTTTTCTTTTTTTGAGACAGTCTTACCATGTCGCCCTCAGAGTGCTGTGGAGTCACACCTCACAGCAACCTCAAACTCTTGGGCTTAAGCCTCAGCCTCCCAAGTAGCTGGGTCTACAGGTGCCACGCCTGGCTAGCGTACAGTTAATTGTTGAATGAACAAACAGATGAATATTATTTGAATTGATTCTCAAAACATGACAGCGAAATAGGCAAGATAGATGATGTCATTCATTCAATTGTGTTCCTGCCACTGAGTGTTCTAGAAAAGATGGTGAGCAACACCGACATGATTACTGCTCTCAATAAACTTATTGTCTAGACTACAGAGAATTATTGCCCCTACCGCAAGGGATTTAAAAAGATTGAGTGATTTGGTAAAGAGAACAGAACTAGAAAATTAAAGAGGCAGGAATCTGTGGCAGCTACCACAGAAAGCCTGGAAGGACCCTTACCCCACATTTAATTCAGGTGTAGAAACTTATGATGCCACATACGTGCCATGAGGGTATGAACAAAGTCTATTACTTACATAATCGAGGTCTTTGGGAAGATAAAGCAGCACCAAAATGGCTTAAAAGATTTTTATTGTAAAGGAGTCAGTTGGCATGAGCGTTCCTGTGCGTGGACAAGGGTTTGCTTGATAGGACTTTCCCACGTGTAACAATACAAGGAGCACCCAGGCTTTCTTATCACCTTGCCCAGAAGAGGAACAGAAGAGAAAGAGGGAGAGATGAGGCTTAAAAGTTGTCAGCAGGCAAACAAAAAAAAATTGAATCAGACTCCTTATTACTATTCACCCCAGATGTTTGACTGATAGCAGAAATGTACCATTTTGCATTTAATTGAATTTGAACTTATTTAAGTTGGCCATTGTAGTTCTTACTGAAAGAAAAGTGAATATTCCATTGAAAGCCATGTTCAAAAGCCCAAAGTTGTGTTTTGAGAAATAAAATGAGTGCTTTAGTCACTACCAATAATGTTTTGGAACTCTGAAGGAGATAGGGAGTGTCTCTCAATTATGGCTTTAGTATGTGTAGAGACATGTGTGAATTTGATTTAAAATCATTCTGAGGCGGGGTGTGGTGACTCATGCCTATAATTCTAGCACTCAGGAGGCTGAGGCAGGCGGGTTGTTTGAGTTCAGGAGTTCAAGACTAGTCTGAGCAAGAGCACGACACCCCCCCCTCCTAAAAATAGAAAATCTAACTGGGTGTTGTGGCAAGTGCCTGTAGTGCTTGCTACTAGGAAGGGTGAGGCAAGAAGACCTCTTGAGCCCAAGAGTTTGAGGTTGCTGTGAGCTATGATGATATCACAGGGACTGTACCCAGCGTGGCAGAGTGAGACTTTATCTAAAAAAAGAAAAATCATTTTGGGTATTTGTGAAATAAGAAAGTTCTAGAATTCTTTACCTTAAAGGGACTAAGGTACTGGCCCAAGGGTCTTAGGCCTTAGTGGAGCTAAGTGTTGACCAGAGAATTCAGTGTTAAGATGACTTTCTGAAGTTCAGCCACTTGTGCTGCCCTTGGGTCCTGTCCTTTATCAAGAACATCCTCAGTAAGGGATAAAAACCAACATGTTTACATCATCACATGTAATGATGGTGATGCTGTCTGCGAAGTATACAAGTTCCCATCGCTGTACACTTAGTTGACCCAAGTTGCTCCTGAGGCAGACAAGGGATCCAGGAGAGGGGTGACCTCTTCAAGTACCATTGCATCTGCCTAGGCAATGGGGACAGGGCAGGCCATGCCCTCCTGCAGGTGGGAGATGCCAGAGCCCAGATTTAGGTCTATCTTCTAGTAAGGAATTCCTGGTGGCTGTGCTGACCTTGCAGGGTGTTGCTTCCAAGATCCAAGGCACGATGGGCAAGTAGGTAGAGAGGGTCATGGGCTCAAGACTTGTGAAACCCTCTATTTCCAGAAGAGCTCAGCCTGCCAGCAATTGCTGCTGTAATGGCATATAGTGTGGGGATGAGAAGAAGCCTCTACTACAGTGAAGGATTCTTTCTCTCTGTGTGCCTATGTGTGTGTGGCTGTGTGTGTTGTACATAGATATGTGTGTTTTGGGAATGGCATGGGGTGATAGTTACCAATACCTGTGTCTGTTGTATTATAACTTGGAAAAATTTTAGATCCTTTTTTTTTTTTAGAGGGGGCTACATTCAGGGTGGACTGATTTGAAAGTAGCCCCCCAAATAGACTCAAGTAAAATTTGTAAATAATGATTATGTTTCCTCCAGAACCCAAAAAGGCTGAAAAGATGGTGAAATTGCCTTAACTTTGTGAGTGCTAAGAGGGTCAGTAGCTATTTCTTGATGTGTCAGGGATGGATTAGCTCTTGTTTTACCAAATAATTTGCAGAAGTATAACCAAGTTGGCAGGCCTTACACAATGTGTGGAGCAATGCCCCAGCCTCTTTTGTGAGCTCCTTTGTGAATAAGTCAGAAGACTCTCCTTAGAGGAGGATATTGTCAATATAATGTCACACCTGGAGAAAGCTGGATGCAATTAAGATCTGAAGATTGTGTACAATGGCAAAACTGTTAAGGTATTCCATTGGTAGCCAGGTAAAGATATGTGGTGTCCTCTGGAGGTGATGGCAGTAATTTCACTACTGTTGGGTATAGGGGCCTTCATGAATAAGGTGGCAACATTAAGTCACCATGAGGCACCATTTATTCTTTCCATGTTTAATCTGCCAAACTGGGCTCTTAAATAGAGAAGCAGTAGGGATAATGACTCTTTCACTAACTAGGTCTAATAATGAGTTTCAATCCTTGAAGGCTCTATTTTATTTGATACTGGGATATATGTTATTTTCACCAGGGGTTGAAGGTGGTGGTTCATGGGGTCCTACTTTTTAAAAAGCCAATTTATAAGCTCCAAAGACTTTATTTAAATTCAATTTATTACTCACTGGGTCAGAGTGACCATGACCACTACGGGATATTTTAGGGCAAGGTATACCCTGACCATGGAGAATTGAGGCAAGGTAATAGTTCTGATGGTTAAGGTGTGGCATGCCTATTTATTGTCTATTTTATGTTGATTAACTCCATTAAGATTATAGGGGATACCTTGTTTAAATTTAGTAGGATCTTTTGTAATAACTGTGATTTGAGCCCTAGTAATAACTAAAGCCACGAAGATTTGCCAATTGTATCTTTTTAAAAAAAAATATATGCACACAGTTTTATATGTAATGCAGCATCACGCCATGTAGGGTATTTTAAATGTAGCTTTATGGGCAGTGCCTGTGGCTCAGAGGAGTAGGGCGCTGGCTCCATATGCCAAAGGTGGCGGGTTCAAACCCAGCCCCAGACAAAAAAACTGCAAAAAAAAAGAAATGTATCTTTACTGTTCGTTCATTTATTTATTTGTTTGTTTGTTTATTTATTTATTCTTTAAGTCAAGTGTGAAACAAAGTTTATTGAGGAAGGGAAATATAGGTATACAGAGTAAGAAAGCTTACAGCGCAGGATATGTTTGCCATAGAGAGCCAACGGGCAAGTTCTTGTCCAAGCAGTAGAGGCCCATTTGCTGTCTATGGTGAATGTGTTCTGCTTTGTAAGCTTCCTTATTCTGCAAGCCTATCCTTTTCTTCATCAGTAAATTTTGTTTCATATTTGTATCTTTACTATTTAATTAATCCTCTAGCAGACTGTGCACTTCTGGACCCAAGGACTTTGTTTTCTTCATCTGTGCATCCCTAGGGCCAACAAAACGACCTAACAGACAGTAGTAGTTGGGCATCTTTGTTGCATGTATAAATGTATGAACTATAGAAGCAAAACCATATTCATCACTGTCTTTCAAGTATTTAAATGTCCTTTTAAAATTAATCTGTTGGCTTGGTGCCCATAGCACAGTGGATATGGCGCCGGCCACATGCACTGAGGCTGGTGGGTTTGAACCCAGCCCCAGCCAGCTAAACAACAGTGACAACTGCAACAACAACAACAACAACAACAACAACAACAACAACAACAAAATAGCTGGGCATTGTGGCAGACACCTGTAGTCCCAAATACTTGGGAGGCTGAGGCAGGAGAATCGCTTAAGCCCAAGAGTTTGAGGTTGCTGTAAGCTGTGACACCATAGCACTCTACTGAGGGTGACATAGTAAGACTCTGTCTCAAAAAAAAAAAAAAAAAAAGTAATTTGTCTGTTTTGAACATTAATTCTTTTCTTTGCAAAATGACCATTTCTCAATAGGTGATTTAAATGGTTTGATGTTTGTTTATAGGTGATAAATGAAGGGGAGTCAAGCCTTGCCACTGAGTTACAGGAAGAAATAGAGGAGAATCCCAGTTCAACTGTAGATGAGAATAATACAGTGTCTGCTAAAAAACAGGGACCAAATTTACACAATTGGAGTGGTGACTGGAGCTTTTGGGTAATAATATTTCTTTTTTATATCTTCATTTTAATCTTGAATGCAAATTTTCCTAATGTCTACAACAATTCACATAATATTTAAAATCTTTGCTTCTTAGTTTCTAGCTTTTAGATGTTTGGAATCTCAAACACATTTCTGATTATGTCCTCCTTTGGCCACTAGGACGCACTGTTGTCTGGTTTGATGGAGTGGAATTATCTGCTTCAGTTTCCCCGTGAGAAAACTACACCAGAGAATTGGGTTTCACTTACTTTGTTGTTCACTGTATTGGCAGGAGACTAACATTGAACAGAAACCATATTTCTCAAATAACTGAGAAACCAGCTATATAATTTATATAATTTTGATTTAAAAAATTAGTTCCTGTACCTAAAAGAAAGTTTAACAGTGTTTGACTTATAGTGGGTACTGACTAGAAGGTGAGTTTTAAAACGAGGAGTTTCATATTCTCTTTGCATTGTGCTCACTTGGTTGCATAACCTGGATGTGCTTCAGGTTTCCCCAGTGTAAACTAGTGAGACTAGTGCTTGTTGATTAGGCACATTAAGATCTCAGTCTTCTTGTAAGAACATTTCTGTTACCATATAAATGCTAACATTTGTTACATTAAAGTGCTCACTCCAAATCTAGCAATTCCTATGAGAGCTATGAGTTATTTGATAGAATCTGATATAATACAACTATAAGTAAAAATTTTTTTTTTTTTTTTGAGACAGAGCCTCAAGCTGTCACCCTGGGCAGAGTGCCATGGCATCACAGCTCACATCAACCTCCAATTCCTGGGCTTAAGCGAGTCTCCTGCCTCCGCCTCCCAAGTAGCTGGGACTGCAGGCGCCCGCCACAACGCCCGGCCATTTTTTGGTTGCAGCCATCATTGTTGTTTGGCGGGCCGGGCTGGATTCGAACCCACCAGCTCAGGTGTATGTGGCTGGCACCTTAGCCCGCTGAGCCACAGGCGCCGAGCCAGTGGAGACTTTTTACCCTGGACATTCCACATCTTTTGCTCCTTTTGCATTCAAACTCAACATCTTATACTAACATTCTGAGTATTATGATTAGGATGTTTCCTAAAGGTTTCAAAGTTCTTACATTCAAAGCCAGCTTTCAAACATATTGACAAAACAATTAGTCCCCCAAGCTTGACATGCTTTTACAAGGTGTGTTGATGTTATTCTTTCTTGTGTTAAAGGAAAAAAAACAAACAGGCAAATTAAGCCATTGTACAGTGGAACAGACAGATCCTATCTGCTTCCAAATTCATTTGATTAGGAAACACTTAGTACATTAAATGACCATTAAATCTTCTTAAACAGATAATCCATTCATTCCAAAATCTTCCAGATGCAACCATTGCTGAGATCCATTATCAGAGGTCACACTGGAATCATGTAAAAGAAATAACCAGGCCAAGCCAAAGTACAGCTTCAGGACAATAAATTTATCGGCAGAAAGCTATAAGACATTTTAACAACCTCATGTTCAAAAATTTCAATTTTTTTTTTGATGCAAAAAAAGAAAAAATTAGAAGAGAAACATACAAGATTTATAAACCCTAAGCTAGGGGCCAATAAGCTATGGTCCTCACACTGTAACAGGACCACCCTCTTCTTTGCCTTCAGCCCATGAGCTAAGAATGGCTTTAACATTTTATTGTTGTTGTTGCAGTTGTCATTGTTGTCTAGCTGGCCCGGGCTGGGTTCGCACCTGCCAGCCTGGGTGTATGTGGCCAGCGCCCTGCCTACTGAGCTATGGGCACTGCCAGTTTTAACATTTTTTTAATGGTTGAAAAAAATGTCAAGGAGTATAGTATTTCTTGCAATACAAAATAAGTATGAAATTCAAATTTCAGTGCCCATGAATAATGTTTTATTGGAACATTGCCTAGTTCATTATGTATTAACTATGGCTGCTTTCACATAAAAATGGCAGAGTTGACTACCTAAGACAAAGACCACATGACCTGTAAAACCTAAAATATTTATTATCTGGCCCTTTACAAAAAAATGTTTCCCTACTGCCTTAGTTAGCATTCCAATATTTACAAATCTGAACAAGACTTGCCCTGCTAAGCTGATGCCCAGGGAGATAGGCGGTTCTATCCTTATTCTCTAAGCCTGCCGCTTCTCGGAACATTGCTGGAATTCCTTCTGTGGAACTCAGTTCCCTGATGGGGCAGATAGGCTGAACAGACAACCCGGAGGCAGCAGTGTTCCCATCAGAAGGAAGCCGGCGTCCAAACGCAGGATCCCAGTGTCTGGGAAACAGCTCCGTATTCTAACCATGCCCCACCCAGAACTACCATATGGGTATCTTGGACAAGATGCTTCTAAACCACTTTTAATGCTTAAATAACACTAAAAAGGCAACTCATTACATCATTGGCACTGTTGAAAAAAGGGTTAAGTTAGCTTCCCAGACTGATTTCCAAATGACATCAAATCTACTCTCAAGTAATAAAACTTGACCCTTCATTGAAAGCAAACAAAAGTGCTCCGGTTCTCACAGAAAACCCAAATGATGAGTACCAAGAACTTCAGGGGCAATTAGCAATATGGCTTAAGTAGAGATTCAGACTCTTAGATATACTTAGAAGGCACTATTAATTAAATATAAAAATTATGGGGCACAAATTAAAAGGTCAATAATATTTCGTTTCAATGTGCTTTTGGTCCTCAAGAGAAACTCGATATTGGTAATAAAAATAACAAGCCAAGGGCAGCACCTATGGCTCATCGAGTAGGGCACCGGCCCCATATACCGAAGGCGGCAGGTTCAAACCCAGCCTCGGCCGAACTGCAAAACAGAAAAATAGCTGGGCGTTGTGGCGGGCGCCTGTAGTCCCCAGCTACTCGGGAGGCTGAGGCAAGGGAATCGCCTAAGCCCAGGAGTTGGAGGTTGCTGTGAGCTGTGTGACGCCACAGCACTCTACCGAGGGCGATAAAGTGAGACTCTGTCTCTACAAAAGGAAAAAAAAATAATATAATAATAAAAAACAAGCCAAAAATAACCTTACAAAGGATACACCAATGAATTGGGAGGACTAGTGTTTTTTGTGCTACCGAGGGGTTAAAAATAATCAAAAACCCACACAGCCAACCAAACTGTAAACAAGAACATTATCTCTTCTTAATTAAGAGGGAGTTAATCTGATGACGAATGGCCCTGTTTTATAGAACTCTTAATTTGTTTATTACCATTGTATAACCTGCCAGCTTCTTGAGGTATGATGATGCTACTGCATTCCCAAGATTCTAGTCCCTAATTAAGGAAGGGCAGTGTGTAAACTGACTCTTCCTTCACATGGGGGCCAGCCCACACTAGCTCCAGGTGTATTCAGGACACCAGGTGCGGTTTCCCTGACCACCTGATTTCAGCTCAAACCAACTCTATTCTCACCTACCCTGTCTCCGCTGCAACTTTTTCCACGGTCCCTTCCACCACCTAATGCCCTCTGTAGTTAATTTCTTTATTCATTTATCATATCTGTCCTCATATGCAAATAAGCTCCATGACAGCCAGATTTTTATTTTTGCCCATTTTGTTCATTACCGTACAGGCAAAAATGGGCAAAAACAAAAATCTGGCTGACATGGAGCTTATTGAATGAAATAAGTGAATAAAAGTGGACAACTACCAGAAAACTCCAAATGAGGCTGATATTTTCTTCACATTTTTCAAATAAAAAAAAATTTCTGCTAAGATTATTCATTACAGCTTGTCTAAATCAACAAAAATTCTGAGTTAGGGATTTTACGAAACCACTAAAATCCTAGCACTTTGGGAGGCTGAGGTGGAAGGATTACTTGAGGCCAGGACTTAGAGACCAGCCTGAGCAACAGCAAGACCCCATCTCTGCAAAAAAGAAAAAAAGAAAGAAAGAAAGAAGAAAGAAAAATTAGCTAGGTGTAGTAATACGAATCCGTAGCCCCAGCTACTCAAGAGTCCGAGGCAGGAGGATCGCTTGAGCCCAGGAGGTTGCAGTGAGCTATGATGATGCCGTTGGACTCTAGCTTGGGAGAAAGAGCTAGACACTGTCTCAAGGGAAAAAAAAAAGAAGCAACAGCTCTCCATGAGTAAAAACTTAATTGTGTTTTACTTGTTCTATTGACCGTTTCCATATCCGAAATGGAGTGGGGATACAAATACCTGGAAGAGTAGATAGAAGAGAAACATAATCCTGAAGTCAATTATCAGAGCCCAGTAGTTCCCCACGTGAGCATTTCAAGAGAAGCCATCTGCTTACCTGTGCTATGGAGGCCTGGGGATTACCCAGTAAGTTTTTGAATGAACGCCTGGAAACCCATCGGAGTTGATGGCAGAAGGAGGTGGCATAGGCAATCTCACTGAAGGCTGGGGTCTTCTTTCTTCTCGGAGTCCCTGAGAGCTGATCTAATTCAGCCTTTGTTTCTTTATAGAAGGAGGAGTTGACATAAACCTCAGCTAATTTTTCTATGAGAGGTAGATCTCTCTTGGAAGGGTCTTCAGTCCCCGTGGCTTTAGTATAAAAGTGGTTAAAAAGGAAACATTATCAACAAGATTACAACTGATTTGGCTGATTTTCCCGGGATTCTGTCCCTTTCTTGGATTCTCCCCTTGCATCTTAATTCTAGAGTTTGAGTATAAAAAAGTACTGGCTTTGTCTTGCTTTACAGAGTAGAAAAAGACAGCAAATTGGCCTCGCTACCTCCACAGGCTTATGGCTACAGCAAACCCACTGATGTTTTCCTAACCATTTAGACCCTAGTTCTTTTTTAAAAAAGACTTCTTATCTGGTCCTTGTTTCCTACTTTGTACACAAAGTACCAAGTTTTTTATTTTAAAAACATGTTTATTCTTTTTGGTTTTTTTTTTTTTTTTGAGACAGTCTCACTTTATTGCCCTCAGTAGAGTGCTGTGGCATCACACAGCTCACATCAGCCTCCAACTCCTGGGTTTTTTAGGCGATTCTCTTGCCTCAGCCTCCTAAGCAGCTGGGACCACAGGCGCCCACCACAAAGCCTGGCTATTTTTTTGTTGCAGTTCATCCGGAGCCAGGTTTGAACCCGCCACCCTCGGTATGTGGGGCTGGTGCCCTACTCACTGAGCCACAGGCGCCACCCATCATGTTCATTCTTTTAATGAAAACTAATCTTAGA
>CAUYRH010017922.1:0-27884 GCA_963574655.1 Perodicticus potto
TGGAACATATTCTTCTTAGCATAGTATCTCAAGAATGGAAGAAAAAGTATCCAATGTACTCAGCCCTACTATGAAGCTAATTTAAAGGTTTCATATGAAGGCTATAACCCAACTATAGCACAAGAATATGGGAAGGGAGGGAGGGGGGAGGTTTAGGTGGTGGGAGGGTAATTGGTGGGGCCACACCTATGGTGCATCTCAGAAGGGTACAGGCAAAACTTACTAAATGCAGAATACAAATGTCTTCATACAATAACTAAGAAAATGCCATGAAGGGTATGCTAAACAGTTTGAGGAAAACATTTCGGATTGTATGTGAAACCAGCACATTGTACCCCTTGATTGCACTAATGTACGCAGCTCTGATTTAATAAAATAAATAAATAAATAAATAAATAAATAAATAAATAAATAAATAAAAGTAAAGTCTTGAAGGACAGTTTCTATATTGCCAAATTAGAATTCTGATGAAAACTCTGCTTACATTTTTAGCCCCCATGTTCTTGCTTGGTTTTTAAACCACTTTCACTGCCTAGAATATGAGTCAGCAACTGCTAAGGTAGTAAAATCACATAAAAGGTCAGGTATGTTTTATTGTTGTTCCTCTCTCTCTAGAATCTTAACTTCTCAAGTCCTGACTTCCTTTATAGCTCTGAACTCTTATCTTTTCTCACCCAACCACAGAGATGGCCAAATCTCTGGGCTACTTCTCTCTGTCCAAACCACTCATGAACCAGAGAAAATGTTTAAAGAAAAGCAGAAGAGAGTATTAAGTTCACCTCACTATTTTCCACAGGATCTTTAAATCTCAAATCCTGAATGCTTCCATAGCATTATTATATTATTATACCTTTTTTATTTTTACATAGCCTTTATGGTTGTTCTCATAGGAGGGTTGGTCAGTTATAAGTTATTCTGCTATGGCCAGAAGCAGAAATTTCTGAGAGTTTTGCAAAACTTTAAGGTTATTGTATCTTTGGTCACTTTACATATATCACTATATATATATATATATATATATATATATACACACACACACACATATATGTATAAATATATGCACAAACACATCCAAATTAGTAATCAACTTATTAATTGATAATATGGAATGAAGGGATGAGTTATAGGATGTGAATTAAAAGGACTTGTTTTTAATATGCACTAGCTCTGGGACTATGACTAGTCACATAAACTTTCTGAGTGTTGATTTTCACCTATAAGGAGGAATGATAATAAATGGAATCAAAGCATATTTTTATGTAAAAATAGCTTGTAAATTAAAATGAAAGACGAAAATATGAGGCAAAATTACCTGTCATAACAAATCAATACAGAGACTTTTACAAGTATTTGTATGAAAAAGAATCGGAACTTGACTACCTGGAATTGACATATTCTAATCTACTATTCATATGAGAGCAAGCCTTCTGTAAGTGTCAGAAGCTAATTTCTATGAGTTTGTATTTATTCAAACATACCTAACTAAAATACACTAGAGGAAATAGAAAATACTGTCTTATGAGAAATAAAGAGATTAAATTAGTAATAAAAAAAAAAACACCCACAAGGAAAAGCCCCAACTCAAGTAGCTTCATTAGTGAATCTACTAAACACTGAAAGAAGAATGAAAAAGATGTCACATCATAAAATAAGAGAACTACAGACAAATATTGCTTATAGACACACGAATCTTCAACAAAACACTAGGAAACTAAAACCAATCTCATATAAAAAAGATTTTATATCATGATAAATTATTCCAAGAATGATAGGTTGGTTTAACATACAAAAATTAATGTAATAGACGATATCAATAGAATTTTAAAAAGCCACATAGCTATCTCAATAATGCAGAAACACATTTGAAAACAAAAGTCTTTCATGATTAAAAAAACATTCAAAAATATAAAAATAGAAGCAAACTCACTCAAAAGTGAATTCAAAAGGGAACTGACAAAGTGTATCTTTGAAAAACCCACAGTTAATAGCATACTTAATTATGGAAGACTGGATGTTTTCCTCTAAAGATCAGGAACAAAACAAGAATGTTCATTTTATACATTTCTTTTAAACACTGTAATAGAAGTTGTAGCCAGACAATCAGGCAAGAAAATAAAATGAAATGCATTTGGATTGGAAAAGAAGAAACAAACTATTTCTATTCACAGATGGCATAAAAAGTCTTAAAATTTATAAGTTCAGAAAGTTTTCAGAAAATAATATTAGTATTAAAGAATCAATTCTTTTTATATCCTAGCAATAAAAAATTCAAACATGAAATTAGAAACAGAATTATTGTCTTAATTTCATTAAAGACCACCATACTGAGATAAGACTGAATACTAAAAGCTGTACACATTTAACATACACAGCCTCATGAATTTGGAGATATGTATACACCTGAGAACATCATCGCAATCTGTGCATAAACTTATCACTTCTAAAAGTGTCCTTCTACTCTGTTATTTTTTTACTTTTTATGTTAAGAACAGTTAACATCAGACCTACTCTCTTAGTACATTTTAAAGAGTACAATACAGTGTTGTTAACTGTAGGCATTGTACTGTATAGTGTATCTCTAGGACGTATCTTGTATAGTTGAAACTTTTGTTCCCTTTGACTTATACCTCCCCATTTTTCCCTTTCCCCAGGACTTAGAAACCACCATTCTATTCTCTGCTTCTATGAGTTTGACTATATTGGATTCCTTATATGTGGAATCACTTAGTTTAATATTCTCCAGTTTCATCCATGTTGGTGCAAATGCAGGAATTTCTTCTTTTTGAAGGCTAAATATTATTCCAATGTATATAGAAACACCACTTTTTATTTGTCTATCCAAACATCAATGAACATATAAGTTGCTCTGTGTCTTGGCTGCTATTATGAATAATGTTGCAGCAGAAATAGAAGTGCAGCTCTCTCTTCACGTCCTCATTTAGATTCCTTTGGATGTATATCTGGAGTGGAATTGCTAGATCATATGGTAGTTCTATTTTAAAAGTTTTGAGGAACCTACATACTCTTTTCCATAGTGGGTGAACCAATTTACATTCCCATCTACGGTGTACAAGTTTTCCCTTTTCTTCACATGCTATTTTATATTTACTATATTTGAGGTCTTTTATTATAGTCATCCTAACAGGTATAATGTGATATCTCCTTGTGGTTTTAATTTGCATTTCCTTGATTATTAACAATGTTGAGTATCTTTTTATATATCTATTGCCCATTTGTACATCTTGTATGTAGAAATGCCTATTGAGTTTCTTTACCTATAGTTTAATTGGGTTATCTGTACAATACCACCAAGTAAAGTGCTTACATATACTAACAGAAGAAGCACAAGATTGACACTCTGAAAACTACAAAACTGTGTGGAAAGGAATTAAAACCATAAATAAATGGAAAGACATCCCCAATCATGGATCAGAAGATTTAGTACTGTTCAGATGGTAAAACTACCAAACTGATGTACAAATTCATATAGGCTATCAGAATCATAGCTGGCCTCCTTGTAGAAACTGAAAAACCAATCATAATGTTGAAAAATAGACCATTATATTGATTAAATGTTGATCAATATAATAAATAAGCAAAATGGTATATCCATGAAATGAAATATTACTCAGCAATGAAAATGAACAAAATGTTGATACATGCATCACTTAGGATGGCCAAAACAATCTTCAAGAAGAAAAACAATTTTCTGTGCGCTTAACATCATACTCCCTAATATTAAAAGTTACCTCAAAGCAACTGTAATCAAGATAACATGATAAACATATAGATGAGATAAACAGAATTGAGTATCCAGAAATAAGCTTTGCATTTGGTGGTTGTTTTTCAGGAACCAAAGAAAAAATTGGACTTCATAAAAATTAAAAATTTTTATATTTCAAAGGACATTATCAAAACAGTGAAAAGACAACCCACAGCATGATGATTGTAGTTAATAACAATATATTTCAAGATATATTGCATTCTTGAGAAAAAGCTAATAGAGTGAATATTAAGAATTCTCATCACAAAAATAATAGCTATGTGAAATAATGCATTTGTTAATTAGCTAAATTTAACCATTTCACTATGTATGCCTACTTCATGATATTATGTTGTACATAATAAATATGCAAAATTGTATATGTCAATTTAAAAATAAATAAATTTGAAAAAATAATTTAAAAAATACAACTGTGGAATGAAAGAAAATGTTTGCACAACATATATCTTACTTGGTATTTATATCCAGAATATATAAAAAACTCTCTCAGCTCAATAATAAGGGCAAAGGATTGAACACACGTGCCACCAAAGGAGATGTACAAATGGTGAATGAACATATGAAGAGGTGATCAACATCATGTAGATTTAATTTACATTTCCCTAATGACTAACAGGATACTATTTTATACTCACTAGGGTAGCTTGAATCAAAAATCAGATAACAAGCATCAGTAAGGACGTGGAAAAATTGGAACCTTCATACATTGATTGTGAGAATGTAAAATGATTCAGCTGCTTTGGAAAACAATTTGACAGTTCCTCAAAAAGTTAAACATAGAATTACCATTTTACCAAGCAATTTAATTTTAAGGGTAAAACTAAAAAGAAATGCAAGCACACAAAAATATGTACTCAAAAGCAGAATTATAATACCTAAAATGTGGAAGCAACTTCAATATAATAGTTAAACAAAAATGTTGTGATATATCCATGAAATGAAATATTATTCATCAATAAAAAAGTATAAAATACATGATTTGACATGGATTATCTTGAATAAAATTATGATAAGTGAAATAATCTAGTCAAAATGTATCTTTTGATTCCATTCATATGAAATGTACAGAATAGGCAAATTTATGAAAAGAAAAAGCAGATTGATAATTGGCTACATATAGGAGATGTGGGGATTGGATGGGGAAAGTGATAGTTAAAGGGCATGGGATTTCTTTTAGGAGTGAAGAAAATAGTTTAAACAATGCTTACATAACTGTGAGAATACTAGAAAGCATTTACTTTTACTATTTAAGTGGGCGAATTATCTGATACACGAATTGTATCTCAATGAAACTACGTTGATCAATATGAGTATAATAATTGAGGAGTCTTCAACGAAGCAAATATGTATATATTGATCCATGGAGGTGATAATTGCGCCATTCCATCAAGAATCATTCATTTTTGATTATGTTATATGTGGAATTAGTCCTATTCCTTGGGAATTTATGTATATTTGCAAGGAATGTGATTTCAACTCAAAGTGCATGTCATTAGAAGACATTGTTTTTACTCCATAAGTAGCATGACTCCTTCAACAGTTTTGTTTCTCAATTATTTTGTCTTTACTTTCTCAAGAAAACAATACTAATATCTCTGACCACAATATTTATTTTTTCCATTCTGTTCTTCATATTCATCATTTTTTGACATTAGATCATATGTATTTTTCTCTTTCTGGAGCAATTTTACATATGAAGCAACTCTTCGAGTTGCACAAAAAACAATGCACGCCTGTAATAATTATTCTACCTTCGTTAGTCATGTAGTTGGCTCACTTTTTATGGTGTCATTTGCCAATATAACACATACATACTACATTTTTATGTGCTGTAGGCTCCACTATACATGGAATACCTATTTTTTTTTTTTTTTTGCAGTTTTTGGCCAGGGCTAGGTTTGAACCCACCACCTTTGGCATATGGGGCCGGTGCCCTACTCCGCTGAGCCACAGGGGCCACCCCAAGAATACCTATTTTTTTACACAGTTGACTTTTAAGTCTATAAGGGAAGAAAATAAAGGTGAAAAAATACATGTTAAGTCTCTCTTTTCTTCTTATATGATGATCTTTAATGGTGCTTTCTGTTTTTCCTATGGATTTTGGCATCATTTGATTTGAGACTGACAAAGTCCCTTTGCCCTTTCGTGTAGTGCTTGTGTGCTAGGAAAATATACATGTGTACATATATATGCACACATGTGTGCATATATGTATATATACATATGATTTGAGCACATACTTCCACAAAAGTTTCCCTGACCATTTCAAACCTTGATAGTATGAGGCTTGTCCCTGCATGAATTGGCAATACACATATATATGTATGTATATATATATATGTGTGTGTGTTTGTGTGTATGTGTGTGTGTGTGTGTGTGTGTGTGTATATATATATATATATGGTGTATATACACCTTGAAAAGTCTTTGTTTTGTCTTCAGTGTTGAACATGAGCACTGGTGGATATTGAATTCTTGGTTAAGATGTATTTGAATCAGAGCATGATGAGATATTGATATGTGATAGCCTTCTCAGTGAAAGGAGAAACAAAAGCTAACTAACAGCAAATTTCACCCCAATCAAACCTGTGCATACAGATGGCTGATCGCATTTGCTCAGCATTAGTGCTAGGTACAAGGGCTTAAATTTTATACACATACATAATATAATTATATGTAATATATATACACATATATAATATAAATATATATACACATGTATATAATATTGACACACATATATATTACATATTATATATATCCTGATATTCAGAAATGTAACGAGAGCTATAGAAAGATTTTTAATTAAATACCACACCAATAAATACATATTTTCCCCATTTTCTGGATACTAAGTTTTCCATTTATTTTTTTAATTTGACACTTAAATTTATGATGTATCTTATCATCAGTATATAATTTAATGTAAGTTACCACTACTCAATAAAACTTTGAGTTATCATCAATAACTTAAAGTGAAATAAATATTGAGGACTGTAATAAACAATTGTTGAAATTACATAGATCAAATCTCATTGCCAATTCCTGCAAGTACAAGTCTCATACTATCAAGGTTTGAAATGGTCAGAGACGCTTTCATGGAGATTTGTGCTCAAAGAAGTCATTGAACAATGGGCAACATACAGATTAGGTAGAAAAATCAAGGGTATGTTTTACAGAGATTGTGTACAGAATTTCTGCAGATGCTTATAGTACTTTTATTCCCTTTTGCCTTACTTCTTTGCCCTTGTTTTTAGCCATATTGGACACTTACACCTGCTGCATAGAGTCATCCAAATGAAGAAGGAGGTCTATTTCTTTTCCTCTTAAAAATCACAAATATCACTAACAAAAATTCTTGCACATGTTTCAGGATAACATGGATAAAGAATATTTTTTAAAAAATAAAGGATGAAGAATTTAACAAGATTTTTAGTCTTCATATTTATGCAATAATTATATTCATAGGAAATCAAATAAATCAAATGATTTTACATTTTGCATAACTTATCTTCTCCTCATAAAGTATTCTATCCCCAACTATACAATCAACTCATCTTTAAAAAAAAAATAGGATAAGCTTGGGCATTAATTCCTTTAAAAACTTGACAGAATAATATTGATTGTTAAGATATCAAGGTGATTTCAAAGCCAAAACTTTATTATTATTACCTATAAAATTTTGTGTGTATTCCCTAATCCCTTTGAGTCTCAACTTCCTCAGCTAGAACTGAGAATAATATTATCTAGATATGGGGCAATGGACTTTTTTTCCCCCATAGGCTTTATACAAACTCAGTACCATAACACCCCAAGGTTGGGAGAGGTGGCTTATATGTATAATCCCAACATTTTGGGAGGCTGAGGTGGAAGGATCACTTGCGTTCAGGAGCTCAAGACCAGTCTGAACAACATACAAGAACACATTGATACAAAACACAGAAAAATTTATCAGGGATGGTCACTTATACCTGTAATCCCAGCTACTCTGGAGGGTGGGAGGATCGCTTAAGCCCCAAAGTCTGAGGTTACAGGGTCAGACACCTCTGGACTCCAGCCTGGATCACCAAGACCTCATCTCAAAGAATAAGTAAATAAGCCACTCAGGTAAAAGACTACTAAGCCAGAATCAGGGTAGTCATCAGAGATGGAGTTTATATAGTTCAAAAAACCTAGAAGCTATAAATCTACTTTTGGCTTCTAGACAAGGATATGAACTTGCTATTACTAATACTGGCTTCAAAATCATGAGGGTCCCATCATTGTAAACCTCCCTAAAAAGGGAACACAGACATTGTTTGTACAATGTCTAAGGAGTAACACAAAATAACTATGGCACAGTGAAAACAGTACTCTCGGGGATGGCAAGATCTTATCTTTTCAGTGGATCCAGGTGAGCCCCAGTTAGAAACTCTGGGACACATGGGTAGCTGGGGTAAGGTGCATGCATCTGACCCTGCTGTCTCTCAGCATCTGCCTCACTTACACAGAGATTTTACATCCCTGACTAATGAACTCACAGTCACAGTCTAACTGATAGACAGAGGGTGTTTGTGTAAGTGCAGTCTCTTTTCAGGATCTTTAACATCATAGGCTGTTGTGCACACAAAACCATACAATGCATTCAAAGTGCTTAGAATAAGAGTGCCTAATTCAAAGTGCCTAAGAATAAAACTATAGTCAGGATGATGATGGTGATGATGTTGATTATGAAATGAATAGACTCATAGATAACATTAGCATTCTATTTTATTGGGTTGATCACTAACACAACAGCAAGAGGGATAGTCCTTTACTCTTCTAAAAGACATCACTGACAGGGAAGAATGGGATTTTAATTTGTCTGGGAGGACCTTGCTTCTCTTCATTTGGGGATATTTTAAAGTAAGGTCATTAAAGAGAATGGGATGTCCAGAAATTACATTAAGGAACACTTTTTCCCTTTATCATTAAAATATAAATGGAATGATGCTGATGGATATTAAATTAAATTAGACCTCTTGAACACCTGACATTGCAAATGTGGTCATTTGTGTGATTCAGAGGCAGTCTGTGTTGCAAATGTTTTTAAATGCAACCACAGTTCTTTCACTCCAGGATCATCTTGGAAGACAGATACGTAGTTGAAATGCCCCTCAGACTGAAAGTAACATAAAGGGATGAACTACTTCAGACCTCTGCCACCATCTCCTCTTATATGAAGGCTTTGCCACTAGCAGCTCTGTGGCTTCAGGCAAGTTACTCAACCCTCTCTAAGTCTCATATTCCCTCACTTGTGAAATGGAGAAAGTAGAAGATACTTCAAAATTTGTGTCCCAATTATTGTTCATAATTTCCCTTTTACAAGCATTCACAATATGTCGTAATTAAAAAGGAAAGTAAGAAAAGGAAGCCTAGATTATTCAGAAGCCATGACACGGTATCCATCTTTCTTTCTGGTTTTATCTAGATGTATTTCAGATACAGTAAAATGTTAATTGTTCCTTAATAACATGTTCAACCATTTGTTAAGCACTCACTATCATTCAGATCACTGAAAGATAACAATATTAGAAACCAGCACATTGTACCCCATGATTGCTTTAATGTACACAGCTATGATTTAATTTAAAAAAAAAAGACAATGATATTACAACTTGGAACCTGTGCTCAAGGAATTTATGATCTGGCAAAAGATTTGTTATTATTCAGTCATTTACACTACCTCAATCTGAACATAATTTACTGCTACCAACTTCACTCAGGAAACAGTTTGCAATACACTTCAGCAGTCTGTATCTATCTGCCATGTTTAGAGTAACATTTTATATTTACTTTGAATATAACACTTAAAACACCAGGTCATATAGAACCATTAGTCATATATATGGTAAGTTATGTTATAGAAAGAATGGTGTTTTTTTATTTAGTATCTTATTTTGGTCTGTATTTCCAGCAGCCCTGGTAGCTCTATCTATCAGCAGATATTACACTTACATAAACATACTTGGACAATATAAAAATACCTGTATTCCTATGGCATTTTATAGTTTTCAAAATATATTTTTACACATCTTTTCTTTTAAACTCATGGTTACTTCTAAAATTCATTAAACTAAAAGGAAAAAAAAAGACTGCTTAAATAAGTTGTGAAAAGTCACCAAAAGCTAGAGCTGGGGTGCACACAAAAAAAGACTTCCAATTCCTGGTCCAGAGATTTTTCTACTAGAATCTCATTGCCTTTTGAGAGCTGTCCTACAATTTGTCACTTTCAGATGGATTTTGAAGGAACATTTAGGCAGAAGATTGGAATTTAGCCATAAGAAATATCAGGAAAGTGAAATATTTACTACCTTCTTGAAAAGGATGAAAAAGCTATTGTTAGCAAAGCACAAGCCTAAAAACTGAATGCAATTCCGGCCAATAACTTCTGGCACCTTTTACTTACTAAAATACAACCTAAGTCAAAACTTCATTACCTGTATGAGCTGCCAACACATTCAACTTCATATTCTTAACAGACAGGACTTTATTCATCTCTCACTTTTAAACCTTATGATATTGATTACAATGTTTATAAAAGACATGAATTGATTTCCCCACATATTTGTATTAATCATTGCATACAGATATTCTCTACAAACATCCAATTTATGAATAAATACAAATGGAAACTATTATAGGTAATAGGTAAATGTACCTGTTCCAAGTTACATACGAATTCAACTTAAGAACAAACCTATAGAGCTTACCTTGTTCATACCCGAGGGACTGCCTGTACATATGTATTATGTGTATATGTGTAGATGGACACATGTTACATGTATATATACAACACACAATTACTTATCATTGTACAAAAGCAGTGCCAGACAAGCTCCTATACAGAAGCTTGTCACCAAATATTACACTTTCACCTGCAGAAAGGAGATGTTGAGCCCAGAAATCATGAAGTGTCTTCTTTTGATCCAGAAGATCCCTTCTATCATTTAACTTTTTCTTGAGGATCTGATTTAAACAGTTACTTTTAATGTGTAGAATTTTCTGCTGGATGTTGGTACTAGAAATGAGGTATGTTTAAGCCGTTTGATTCAGGCAAGGGAAATATAACTCCCTAACAGACGAGGTCAGGGTGGTAACTGACAAGAGCTGCTACCTTCCTAAAGACTAATAAACCTAATGACCCTTGCTCCTTTACCTGACCAGTACCCCTACTGTCATTTGGACAAGCCCACCCTGAGAAGGAAGAACTTTCCACAGAAGCTGAGCTTGTCACTTTCTCCTAAGTGTCAGGGTAACAGAGGGAAAAATATATCTTATTGTCTCCCAAGAAAAATGGCTTTGTAGCTGAAGAATAAAACCAAGAGAGAGAGACAAGAAAACATATATTTTAATTTTTTTAATTCTTTATTAAATCATAATTGTGTACATTAATGCATTTATGGGGTACAATGTGCTGATTTGATTCCAATGTGGAACACTTACTCCTAACTGATTAACATAACCGTCTCCTTGCTTACTTACTTGTTGTGACAAAAACATTCATACTTTATTCTTAATAGTATAGAAATGTATCATTGCATTATGCACTTTAGGTTGGATCCCCCCCAAATCCTCCCTCTTTCTGACCTCCCCCCTCCTCTGCCTTCCTTTTCCTCTTGCCTCCTTCTTTCTGGACTATAGTTATGTTTTACCATCCCTATGAATGTGTAGGTGATTATGTACTGATTTCATAGATTTTAAAACAAGAAGGCATCCCTGGCTGTTGAAAATTTTCAAGATTCAAATTGCAGCCTACATGCTCTGTAAATATTTCTTTTTGTTTTACCTCTACCACTTCATGCATACACCTTCTAAAAGGATTTTATTCTGCAGGTGGTTTTACCAAAATCTCCTAATTTTTTATCATCAATTGACATGATGGATCTAAAACAGCGGTTCTCAACCTATGGGTCATGACCTCTTTGGGGGTTGAATGACCGTTTCAAAGGAGTCGCCTAAGACCATCCTGCATATCAGATATTTACATTATGATTCATAACAGTAGAAAAATTAGTTATGAAGTAGTGATAAAAATAATTTTATGGTTGGGGGTCACCACAATATCAGGAACTGTATTAAAGGATCATAGCATTAGGAAGGTTGAGAACCACTGGTCTAAAACCAAATACAGAACCAGATTTACTTGTCTTGTGGACAAGGCTCTGTGCATAAAACATCAACCCTGTCAGCCAAGTGGCAGTTTTCTTGTTTGCACACTCTTGCAATAACTTCCAGGTCATTAGGCTCATCTTGAGTAGATATTTTACTGTCATTAATGAAAGTGGCGTAATGACATTCAGTGATTTCATGATTATAGCAATAAACATTGGGGGGTAGTGATCACAAAAAGGAGACTATCAGGCATTAAATTTGAACTAAATTTTATAAGGAAAATATGTTACATTGTGTATCAAAAGATTTGCTTCATTCAACAAAAGCATACTTGTTTTATTCAACAAAGACTATGAGTTGGATACTATTTGGGTGCTAAAGAATAGAGATTTGGATCAAATCAACAAGGCCCTTGACTACAGAATATGTAAGCGGGATAAAATGAACAAATGAACAGACACACTAGAAACTATTAGTTCATTATAAATACTATGAAGAAAATACAACAAGGTGGTTGAGATACAGAACACCTGGAAACCTAACACAATCGTTCCTGAGGGGTCACACTTAAACTTAGACCTGAATAAATAAAAGTACTCAGTCCTTCAGAAATCAAGTAAGATATGAGGTAGCAGACACAAAGACTGTGAGACAGGAGTAAATGTTGCATGTTTTAGGGAAACATCAACAAAAATCAATGGGACTAGAGAATATTGACCTAGAGAAAATGGCTGGCAAAGTAGGCAGGGTACAAATCATTGAAGGCCTGCTAAGCCCCAATAATAGTGCCAAATATTTATTGAAAACCTACTATGTACCAGACAGTGTTCCAAACCCTGCATGTATATAAGTGGGGGTGGGAGGGAAGGAATAGGGGAGGGGAAGGAACAGCAAATTTTTCTGACTTCGGAGAGCTCACTTTCTAAATGATAGAAACATATTGTAAACAAATACTTAAAATGCAAGTTATACGAAGAGAAAATGAGATAAGAAAAACATGGTGTGTGAAGGGGAGGCCTACTACATCATAGAGAGCATTGCAGTAGGAGACTGAGCACCAGACTCATAAGAGTGGTCACCAGTTCTTGAGGGAGGTGCTGGGAACTGGACAATCTCCTAAAATAACTTTTGTTATATTTAGCCACTAATTTGGGCTGGATTTAGTTTGTTACACAGCAATGGGCAGCTAGTACACTGGAAGACAGTCTTAGTTGAAGTTGACTTTCCGCTCACCTCTGCCAAAGTACCAGGCATGTGAGTGAAACTGCCCTTACAACCCACGCATCAAGTGAATACCACTGAATGCCTCTGTCAAGGACCTTTGCAATGGGAGATTCATCCAGCCAAGCCCCACTCAAATTCCTGACTCTCAAAATTGTGATCTAAAATGTTAATAAAAATGGTTCTTTTAGGCTACTGTATTTGGAGATCGTTTGATATATAGCAGTGGTAAGTAGGACAGGTGGTCAGGAATACTGTAATAAGGGAACACTGGAATAAGTATCAGAAAGAAAGTAGGAATGAGCGACACCAATATCACACAAAGGGCATGGTGAGTCAAGCACCCAGGTGAAAGTATGCAAACCATATTCAAGGAACATGAAGTGGCTTTGTGGCTTAAATGGTGTAAGTAAAGAACAAAGTGATGAATTCAGATGATAGCAAATAGTGAAGATTATTTGCAAAGACCGGCATTTCCTATTAGTGAGTTACAGAGTTTTAAGCATTGACCCAAAGTTTTGAGTAGAATATTCTGTCATGAAATGTTGTCTCTTAGTTTACTCCTTTCCCCTATAATAGTTATATCCACATAACACGAGCCACAAGCCTGCAGCAGACACACTTAATAGCATCAAGCACTTGCCAGCTCTTCCCCTAAGAGAATGCCTCCTGGACTCCGGAGTCTGCGTGTGGACACCGCCTTGTCCTCTGCCCATTCCTCTTTGCCTGGCCATACTTGCAGTTCAGCACCGGTGCTTTCATTTTTGGAGTGTTTACATTAACTTGAAGTTGTTAACCTAGTTGTGTTGCAGAATGTTTCAGACAGTGCCAGAGGCTATAAATAAATAACAGTTATTTTAGGTCTGCCTGGCAAACAAGCGCCTGGATTCAGCTGAGACCCCAGGGACCGTGACTGCGGCAGTACTGAATGCCTCAAACAGGGCTAAAAGCAGGTCTTCTCGAAGAATACTAAGCAGATGCATTCCATGAGACATAGTTATGTCTCCTGTCAACATGGGCCTTCTGATTGCCACAGAGACTACTAAGCAGACCTCTCTGTCATACCCACTTGGAATGAATTGCAGCTAACTTGAGCCCAATTATTTCATATTACCAACCAGAATGTTAATCCCCTTCAACTTTAGCAGATAAAAAATGACCAAAATAAATTCTTCCAAGAATTTTTTTTTAATTTATGCCATCCTCTAGAGAAGTGAGTCCCAAATTTTTCAAGTAGGAAGCTATTTTTTAATCTCTTTAATTACCAACACCTACCTACATAAACTCAGACTAGATAATTTAACTCCCTGAACCTAGGCATCTCTCACTGTAAAATAGGTATAGTATAAATATCTATGCTGTAATGTTAATCAAAATTTAAATGAGAAAATACATACAAAGTGCCTAGAAAAGTATCTGGCCTTGTAATTAACAGTCACTAAATACTAATTCATCATAATTTTAAAATATTACTGACTATTCTTCTCACTATATAATAGCAGTTATTCTTTTAACTGGGTTTTAAAAAAACCTTGACCTCATTCTAATGAATTCGGTGGTATTTATAAAAGAATCTGTAATTCATTACCTATTAAAGAACTGCATAGACTTGAAACTTAAGATATATTTGAGACACACAAATTGTTTATGGTATCATCTGTGCCTCAGGAATACGTAGCTGCCGCAGAGTTTGGGAATTTCTGATCCAGGGGTCAGAGTTCATTTATCTCCACCCTCTTTATCATTCACATCTCTAATACTGTACAATGAAAATTAATATTCAGACATTGCCCCAAAAGAAATCTCACTTACCAAAGACTGTAATTAAAATTACATTAGTGCATTTAAAAGACAAGATGTATAGAAGTTTTTTGCTTAATCATGTCCCACTTATTTATTTTTGGTGTCACTACAAATGTCAAGGGGGTCTTCTTCATAAAATATGTTCCAAGGAAAATTTTGTCGAGAGTTTTTCCCACACTTTCTTCTAGGATTTTTATTGTTTTATATGTTAAATTTAAATCTTTTATCCAGTGAGAGTCAATTTTTGTTGGTGGTAAGAGGCACAGGTCCAGCTTCTACCAATCACAATGTAAGGGTATACAGCACAGCCCCTGGGTAAAGGGCTCAAATACCCCATGAATTTTACCTTAGAAATGAAAACCATGTAACCTAAACAACTGTACCTTCATTTTAATCTGAAATAAAAATACATATATATTTTTTAAAAGATGTAGAAAATTTAAATGTGAGACACTAGCAACAAAATTAAAACAAAAAATGTCCTTCTGAGTCAGTTTCAGTTAAGTAGAACATTCAACAAATTAAAATTCCTTTTTCTATGGCCATCTAGCTGGTTAGAATTTTATAGCAATATCATTTTTATTGGAGTTCGTTAGTATACAAACTGATGGTTCATTGTCTGGTGTATATACTTCTTATTTCATGCAATTTCATCTTTTTACAAAATGATACCTAACAGAGACTAAATGTCTTGGGAAATGGCTAAGGATGGTCAATTTTCTCCTTATGGCTAAGCTCTTTCTGATTTCCTTATACCTAAGTTCTTTCTGATCTCCCTACAGCCAAGAAAATTATTTATGGAAAGTAACATGTCATTTGATCCAATTATTAGCATTAAATTAATTTCAAACAAGGATCAAAGTAAGAGCCAGATGTGGTGGCTCATGCCTGTAATCCTAGCACTCTGGGAGGCCTCAACAGGAGGATTGGCTTCAGCTTAGGAATTTGAGACCAACCTATGCAAGAGCAAGACTCCATCTCTACAAAAATAGAAAAAAAAAAAAATCTCTACTTCGGAGGCTGAAGCAGAAGGGTCGCTCGAACCCAGGAGTGTGAGGTTGTTGTGAGCTAGACTGATGCCACAACACTGTAGCTTAGGCAGCAGAGTAAGACACTGTTTCAAAAACAAAAAAGTATTTAAGTGAGTGGTGTCTTCCATCTACTAGATTCTCATGTGGGAAAGAAACTAAAAGAGAGAAAAAGCTGTAAATGTCACCAATCCATGGTCACATGTATAGCCATGAAATTTATGCACACGTATACTTTATATTTCAATTAAGGCAAAGTCTTAGTTACTAGCCATCAATTGCATTTATCTAGTTTAACTTCTTTAATGTTTTTTTCTTCTTCTTTAATGTTTTTGAACTTAACTTTATACGGTAGTAGAGTAAAATAATCTCCAATGAATCATTATAGGAAGAGGTTGTAAAAGAGCAAAATAATCTTTTTTTAAAAAAACAGAGTCTCTATGCGCTGGGTAGAGTATACTGGCAACATAGCTCATAGCAACTTTAAACTCTTGGGCTCAAGTGATCCTCTTATCTCATTCTCCTGAGTGACTGGGACTACAGGAGCCACAATGCCCAGAGGCTATTTTCTTTCTTTTCTTTTCTTTTTTTTTTTTTTTAGTAGAGACAGGGATCTGGCTCTTGCTCAGGGTGGTCTTAAACTTCTGAGCGCAAGGAATCTACCCATGTCAGCCTCCCAGAGTGCTAGGATTATAGGTGTGAGACAAACTGCCCAGCCAAATTAAAATATTTTAGGAAAAGGGAGTAAACTAATTTAGTTTTAGTATAGGAACAATTTATAGTATCATTAATGAATCTACTTAACTTTAACAACTTTTCCTTCATAACCATTTTTACATTTGCCTTTTTAAAGAGCGTACAAGAATTCTTTCAAATAAGTCAAACTGTAAAAGTATATAATATCATGACATCTAATTACTAAGAAGAATTCTGTCTTAGGAGCAAAAGAACATATTACAACTAATCTTCAGTACTGAGTCTGGATCAAAGTGTTGAGTTTTTTTTCTTCCCAAAATTAGCTGGCCACACCCATTTAAAGTTCTTGCCTTTGTTCTCTTGTCTTGAAAATCACATGACAGGAGTTGATGTTTCCAGGCTGAGATTGGTCTGAGAGTGCCTCACTCAGGTCTTTACTCTGAGAAAATCTTGACACTGTGGGTTAATTATCTTTCATCTCACCTCCCACTACCACTCATTCAATTAAATACAAATTTGAATGGAAAAGCTGTTTTCTTCCCACACAAATGTTTTTGTTTTTAGCCTAATGTACTTTCCAAATGACTGGTTGCCATAGTGGCAGGCACTTTGGACAAAGTGTCTCAGAGTGAGTAGAGATCATTAAAAATGACTAATTAGTTATCAGATAGGAAGTTGCTATTTTCATGCTCAGGTGAGAACCAGAATATTTCTTGCAAATTTCATATACAGTCACATAAAATGGGAGAGAGGCGAAAGTAATGAAAACACAATGTTTTCTTTTATCCTTCTTTCTCCCCAATCAGAACTCTATTTCAAAAGCATATTATAGGCTACAAAAATTGCCTGATCCTCTTGGTTACCTGAGTACCAAATATTGCTGCCTTTCTAGAATATCCATCTAGTATCTGTCCTTTCATGGGTCACTTGTTTGTGATGTATATAAAAAGAGTGTAGACATCGGTACTTTAACTATAATTAGATTCTGCTACTCCATCACCAATTCAAAGCTCATGATTGTATTTCCAGAGAAATGTTTCTAAGCACAAGGTCAAGAGACACTACCAATTTCAGTTTAACCAGCTTCTTCAAGTGACTACTTAAACTGACAACTCTAATTGTCCACTAGTGGACACATTTGTGCATTAAAATGTCTGGTTACATTATTCTAAACCAACGGATAATCTGACTTCAATAATCAGGTCTAAATTTAGAGGTTAATTGCATCTCATCCTTTAACCTTTAAAATGAGTTGCCCTTATAATTTAGCAGAATCCTCTGCATATTTGTCTAAAACCAAGGTTTTCAAAGACGTGAAAATTAAAAAAAAAAAAATGGATTAGTCTATGCGACTGAAAAGTGACCAAATAATGACTCCCCCCAAGTTTTCAATTTCAAAAGGGTTATAAAATAATTGTTCATATTGTGTACCCGTTGGATTTATAATTTGTTCATTGCCCACTGCTCTCATTTGCATGAAAAAAGGAGGAGAAGGTCAATAGGTTCCTTTTAAAATGTCTGAACTTCAAGAAAGCACTGTTTAATGGATGGTGTCTTTCTTCTGTCCTCTCTCTCCGTCCCCTCTCTCTCACTTCCTATTTTTCTCTATCCAAAATACACAGTCCTAAAGTATAGTTCTATGTTTGGTTTCAGAAATATCCAAGTCTTAATCCTAATTTTACCCTAAGATGTCAAATAACTCTCAGCAAATATCATCTTTTTTTCTAATATTGTTTGTTTCTGGAATGTAAAGATTATTTTTACAACCTACTCATTTACTAGCAGATTCTTCTGATGTTTAACAAATAGTCATTACATATTTCATGTTCCTATATCATTTGCTACACTTGTAAAAAGCAGAATAAAAATGAAGTAAATTTTGTATAGTTAATATGAACCACAGTAATAGCCCTCAAAACAATTATAACTGTACACCTACCCAGATTAAGGAAGCGATGAAAATGTATCCTCAGAGAAAGATAAAATCATATGTAAATATCAAATGTTATTACTTGTTTAAATTTCTCTATCTCTTGTGTGCATGGCTATATATAAGAAAAAATAACTTACAACTCATGTGCTTTTCTTCTGATTCCCTGACTAACTAAATTGTAAATTTTGTCATTCATTTTGATTGTTTCCACATACAACTTTCAATTGGATAATATTGGTGGAAAAAAAACAATAATTCCATGAAAAGTAAAGTATGAATATACTTATTTGTGCCTATTTGATTGGACCATTGCACCAAATGGACAATTTGAATATATGACATTATGTCTACTTAATGAAGATAATTCCTTTTTTGAAATCAAAAACGCTCCACCAAAGTCTAGGACAATCTAGAGAGGCAAGTGGAAAAGTGCTGTTCAATGGATATACTTTATACAAAAAGTTACAGAGATCTGCTGTGCAACATTGTGCATATAGTTAAAAATAGTATACAACACACTTTAAAATTATTAAGAGGATAGATCATATACCTTGTATGTTTTGTAATTACAATAAAAAGTGAAAGTCTAAGAAAGTTTCTCCTCCATAGATAGTTAAGAAACCATTGGGATTGGAGGAAGCATTTAAATAATTAACTATTTAATCACTAATAGATTTAGTGATAAACTGATGACCTAAGTGAAGAGACTCTTATTTTTCAACTCCCATAAGTGATCACAGTACACTGGTTTCCTTTTTTGATGTGTAGCTTTTAGGACTCGCAGAGATAATAACTCAGTAAGTCAGCCTTCTGGCACCCAAATATGCCTTCATGGATTCATAAACAGAGGTCTACAGACAACATATGAGGTAGTGTAGCCCTTTACCCCAATACTGAGGATGGATTTCATGGATCCACTTATAATACCTTTCATGGTTGCTGTGAGACATGCACTTGGGCAACATTGGCCCAGGTATACTTAGAAGCCTAACATGTTGTAATATTAAGGAGTCAATTCTGGGCATAAGTTCTATGACTCTGAACTATTAATACCAACAACTGGTTGTCATAGTGACAGAAACTTTGGTTAAAGTTTCTCATATAGTGAGTCAATGTCATATAAAAAGTATTAATACACCATCAATAGAAAAGTTACTAAATTTATAAATAGCTATAATTCATGGGCAACTTAGCTTAATAGAGAAAGTCATTGAGAGGAAAAATTTCTCTTGAATCTCCTGGATCTCAGAACCACCATTTGATTTAAACTTCTTATAAATACAGTGAGACATCTAAATGATCATTTTGCAGCTTTAGCCATTCTTTTGGCTCCTTTCAGTACAGCAACACTAACTTTAAAGATAGTAAAATTCCAGGAGTTATTCTAATGTAAAAAGGACATCAAGGAAAGCTAATGATAACTAAGACATGGATAAAATATATCACTAGACCGCAGGTCATTTAAAGCTTAGGTTTTTTATTACAACCTTCTCCACTCAAAAATCTTTAAATTACATCATAGCACTTTGGTATTCTTGAAATATTTTCTCTTTTATATAATATGTAATGTTTGTAAATCAAAATCATCAAATATAATCATACTCCCAGACAATAATTTCCTGGATAACTAGCTTTGTATATTTTAAGTTGTTTTGGGATACATAAAAAATCTTCCTTCTCTAATCAGACCTGCTTCAGAAGAAGCCTAAGAAAGCTTTTCCTATCATGCATGATTAATAAACCATTGGAATGTGAAGGAAGAATCTAAACATTACAACCTCTGTAATGCTGGAAAGTTGTCAAATCATTCACACATCACTGGCATTTGTATTCTTCTTTCTTTCTATGTATGAGCTCTGACAATACTCATAAGACTTATCAATTAAAAAAAACTGGTCTCAAGTGAAATTTAGATCTAGACATTAATAGATATGTAAAACTCATTAATTCATATATCTTTCTTCCTTTGAAAAGGCTTGTCACAGTTCTCCCCCTGTCAAAATATGATACTACCATCAAAAATGAAGTTGCAAATTACAAGTACTATAAGTAAAGTCTAAACCTATGTCCATAGAAATTACTTCATACTAAAGGAAACAATTTGAATAGCTTAAAGATTTTGTTTCATTAATGTAGGAAGCACTGATTGATTATGATATTAGCCCACATGCTAGGCTAACAAAGCTGAACAAGAAAAATTCCTTGCGGCCACCCCCATCAATTAAAATTGATATATATATATACACTTTGATCTGTGTGCAAGTTACAATGTGAAACATTTGGAAAGGAGAATCTTTCCATACACACACACACACACATATATATATATGAATGACACATAAAAGTAAAAATTCCTCCCAGGACTAAAGGAAACAGATTGCAGCACACCGAGGCCACCTGAACCTCATTCTCAGCCCACCAGTAGGAAGCTTGAAGTCAAAGAAGAGCCTGTCCTGATTAAGAAGCAGAATTCTAAGAATTAACTATTTGGACTCAAACACAATTAGCTACCTGTGATCTTAGAGAAGTTTCTAAACCTAGCTAAGTTTCTGTTTCTATATGTGTAAAATGAAAATGATAATATTTACTTACCCATGTTGTAAGGATAGAAGAGGTAAAAATAGAAGCGAGTAATAAAATTTAACAACTCACCAAATAGTACTCACTGATGTTATCATTATCAGTTACCACAATGAATAGAGAAGAAATTATAATGAATATATCTACTATGCATTGAATGCTTTCTAAAAGGCAGGACTACTTAATCTTCAAAACATTTCATGACAGAAGCACAACTGACATTCCCCTTTTTACAGATGCAGATGCTATAGCACCGAGAAGTTAAGTAAATTGCATAAAGTTGTACAGCTAATAAATGATAGTCATTGGAAACATGTTAGGAAAATCATCATTTCAGGAATACCTTCTAGCCCCCAAAAAGAAATTTGTCCTCTTCTTTTACAAATGAAAAAATGATAGTATATTCCCATTCTCTCTTAATAGGCATCATGCCTTTTCTAAGTCTGTCCAAAACTTTGTTATGTTCATTATTTGTTTTTTGCTTCACTGTCTGCTAGTGATTCTATAATATTTTTCTTTAATTATTTTCTATACTTAACTTCACACAAATCACATATAATATCTCCTTTGGCTGATATTTCCAGATTTAGACAAAAAGTTGATTTTCAGCTTAGGCTAATGTTTCCAACTCTGACTTTACATAGTAACCCCTTTTCCTTAGTTCTTCACTAGATCTTTTTTTAAGTAGCATTATGTCTTTTTGAGGTGTGACTGCCAGAGTTATATCCAGTATTTCAGGATAATTTGTGAAGTTATGTTATCTGATTCACAGTATTTTTCCTAAAATAATCCCTGCTGTCAAGAAGCTTAGAATATAGTTGAAAAGAGAAGTGAAGATACTGACAACCCTTGATGAATAATGTAGATGTGTTTTCTCATTCCCCTACTCCCCAGGCCCTCTCCCTTTCCCTACTCAGAACTTTTCCATGGAGGTAGAACGTAATTCTTAATTGAATGACCAGCATTTTCATAGAAAGTGTTGGAAAAAAGTTACCAAATATTACAAAGGAATAGCATAAAACAAAGCTTCCAGAATTGGTTTCCTCTTCATTAGCCTTTTAATGTTAATAAGTTTGCTATAAAACAAAAAACTATTCTAGTTCAAACAAGATGTAGAAAGGTGGGTTTAAACAAAATATAAAGACATTTTTTACATTGTAGCTTTATGTTTTGGGGTTTTTTTTTTAGCGTGGTAGGAAATTCCAGGGCCTTCAGTATGCTGTTGCATATTGTAAATTTCCAAGGAAGGGATATGATTTAGTATTTCTTGAAGACATTTGACTGTGGAATTCTAGTTAACACATGATGGAATTAGGCTGCCATGGAACTCAATTTAGGAAACACATTTAATAAAATAAAAACAAAACATAGAAAAGAAAGTATTATATAGGAGATAAAGAAAAAATAACAAAACATAATCATAACATCCATTGTGGGATGGTGATTACTAGAATCTGATAAATTGACACTGGGAAGCAAGACTCAGCAGAAGAACTTAACCTGGATGCTATATGGAATAGTTGATTCTCGTAGAGCATATCATTATAGGATTCAGTCATGTAAAGATATACAAGTTTGACTAGAGAAGAACATTCACATTCAAGATATGTTTTTGCTTAGCAAAACAGAGCTCCTGGCATGTCAGTATTGTTTTTCATAGAGCAAACATAATAAAGGTAAAACATTTGTCTTCTGACATCATTCATTTTCTACTTTGCACAAATAATTTCTGTAAATTAAATTGATACCCAGAAAAAGATTGTTTATCTGTTCAATGAGAAAACCATTTTACATTTTTACTCAGAAAGGCCAAGATATAAATTAATTTTCTAGATCACGAAATGAAAACTGGTTATGGTTTTCTGAAAATAGAGCAAATAGATGTGCGTGATAGAAAACTTTCCAGATCATCATCTTTGACATAGAATTATGTAGGATAGTCTTGTTCTGTAAGGGCATGGAGTAAATACCAGATGAAATAGGCAGAATCATTTAAAATAGTTGTTCTGGAGAATGATGTGGTCCCAAAAGAGTGGTAAGGGGAGGAGCTGTCTTTATGTCTTTTAGTATTGTTTGATATTTGAACATTTGTGTAAGATACTTTGTCATTAATTTTAAAGTGTTATTTATTTTTCATTGTATTTTTTAAATTTCAAAATGTTACAGGAGTATTCACATTTTGGTTACATAGTTTGTTTTATTTAAAGTCAAAATTATAAGTGTCCTAGAATGTGTGCATTATACCCATTGGGTGTGAATTAATCTAACGCTTCCTCTGCTTGATTCCCGTTCAGTTTTACTTCCCTATGTGCAGATGATGTGGATCTATGATATCCAATTTAGCACTGAGTACATGTGGTGGCTGTTTTTTCCATTTTTGCAATACTTCACTTAGAACAGTGGTTCTCAACCTGTGGGTCGCGATCCCTTTGGGAATCAAACAACCCTTTCACAGGTGTCGCCTAAATACATCCTGTATATCAGATATTTACATTATGATTCATAACAGTAGCAAAATTACAGTTATGAAGTAGCAATAAAAATAATTTTACTGTTGGGGGTCACCACAACATGAGGAACTGTATTAAAGGGTTGCAGCATTAGGAAGGTTGAGAACTACTGCTTTAGAAGAATGGACCCAGGTCCATTACAGGAGATACTAGATCACCATTCATTTTTTATGGCTGAGTAGTTCTCTATGGTATATAAATGCCACATTTTATTAATCCATTCATGTATTCACAGGCATTTGGGTTGTTTCCACATCCTTGCAATTATGAATTGTGCTGCTATCAACATTCAAGTACAACTATCTTTACAATAAAATGTCCTTTTTCCTTTGGGTAAATACCTAGTAGTGGAATTGATTACATAGAGGTTGTACTAGTTTGGAGTACCACCAATGGTGTATAATAATTCCTTTCTTTCTGCGTGAATATCAGCATCTATTGTTTTAGGACTTTTTGCTAAGAGGCATTGTCACTGGAGTTAGGTGGTATCTCACTGTGGTTTTGATTTGCATTTCTCTAATTACTGGAGATGTTGAGCAGTTTTTCATGTGTTTCTTGGCCATTTAGACAATCTTTCTAAGTTTCTGTTCATGTCTTTTGCTCACTTTTTAATGGGGTTATTTAATATTTTCTTACTGATTTTCTTGAATTCTTTGTAGATTTTGGTTATCAGCCCTTTATTGATTGTTACGTGTATAGCATGCGAACATTTTCTCCTATCCTGTGAGCTATCTATTCACTCTAGCTATCTATTCTGCAACCTGTTTGTGCAGAAGTTTTTTTTTTATTATTTTATTTATTTATTTATTTAAGACAGAGTCTCAAGCTGTTGCCCTAGGTAGAGTGCTATGGCATCATAGCTCACAACAACCTCCAACTCTTGGGCTCAAATGATCCTTTAGCCTCAGTTTTTCTATTTTAGTAGAGACAGGGTCTTGCCTTTGCTCAGGCTAGTCTCAAACTCGTGAGCTCAAGCGATCTACCTGCCTCAGCCTCCCAGAGTGCTAGGATTGCAGGCGTGAGCCACCATTCCCAGCCTGCAGAAGCTCTTTAATTTGATCAGGTCCCACTTGTTCATCTTTGTTGTTACTATGATTGCTTTTGAGGTCTCTATGGATTCTTTCCTGAGGCCAATATCTATCAGAGCTTCTCCAACATTTTCTTCTAGAATTCTCATAGTTTCATACCTGAAGTTGAAGTCTAGGTATAAATGGGACTTACCTCAAAATTATGAAGGCTATATGTGACAAACCCACAGCCAACATCGTATTGAATGGGTGAACATTAAAAGCGTTTCTGCTTAGAACTGGACTCAGACAAGGTTGCCTTCCATCTCCAATTCTATTCAGCAAATTGCTGGAGGTCTCAGCCAGAGCCATCATGCCAGAGAAGGAAATCAAGAGCATCCAGCGAGGAAAGAAGAGATCGAATTATTGCTCTTTGATGGTGACGTGATCTTATATCTACAAAACCTCACAGATTTGGGAGGTGCAGGAAGATGGCGGCAGTGACGGTTCTGTAGCCCATCTCTCCCCACTCAGCAAGTGAGAGGGAGGGAGCTCTGCATCTTTCCCCGTGTGAATTATTGGAGTGGATGGGCAGCTGGAGATGCACAGTGATCTGGTGGCTTGGTGTGTTTGAAATATAGTTCATAACCACGGAAAGTGCTGTAAACCGTTTCCCCCTGCCCAGTGGAGGGGCAGCCGGCCCCTCCCACAGGGAGGACAGCAGGTCACAACTCACAAAACCTAATTGGAGAAAATTCCACCGAAGCGTGGATCTCAGAGTTTGACGACCAGAAAGGGGTGCTGCTAGGATCCACAGAGACCCGGGTAGCCCAAGCGGGAGCCGAAAGGTCATTACCCTGCCGGAAACAGACATATTGGAATGTCCAAAATGACGAGCGCCTTTTCCCCAGATCTTTGGGAGTAGGTGATCTGTCAGTGCTATCCCAGGTGGGGAATCCTGGTGAGGTCTGACTGTGCAGGGGGCGCAGGATTCTGGGGTGTGGAAAAGACACTTTTGAGCTGTGGAAGTTGGCGAAGAGGGCCCCCGAGCACTTCAGCTGGAGAAAAAGTGGCAGGTCAAAGTGGCAGCAACAGCCCTGTGGGAGCTCCCTCCCCTCCAGCCACCTCAGCTGCTGTGAGCCCCTCTCCCAGGACCGCTGCAAGCTCCCCTCTCACAGCCGAGTGCAGTTGCCAGATTGTGAGAGAGCAAGAGGGCAGAGCGGAGAGTTTTGGGATGAGTGGACCTGTGCATCAAAGTTGGAGGTCGGATGGGAATGTCGTTTGGAGCTGAACACCCAAAATAGAGCATCTTTTCCAACTGCAAACTGGTGGAGAAACTCCAAAAATGGCGACTGGCCAGACGGTGTGGTGTCAGTAGTAACCAGTACAATTGGTGAATCACATATAAGCCTAAGAACCACGCACAGTGCCATCTGGTGTCCACAAAGTATATGGCATTATAAATTAACTCCACTTAATTTGACGTCAACGGCATACATAAAGACGTTTATTTCTATCTATATACAAGAACAATATTTTTGAGGTTGGTTTTTTTCTTGTTTTTTTTTTGAATATCCTTTTCTTGGTGGTGCCATTGATTAATAATTTTTTATTTCACTTTCTTTTCTTAGGCTATTTTTATTATCTTCTATTCTCAATTGTACATGTCTTCTTCCTCTCCTGTTTTAATTTCTTTGTTCTCTCTCCCCTTCCTCTTCTCCCCTTCTTATAGCTTCTAACAGCGCTTTCATCATATATTGTTAGAGGCTTTCCTTTTCTCAAGTATTTTACAAGTATCATTTTTATTGTAGAATTCTTTTTTTTTTTTTTTTTTTTGTTCTTAGCTGTTGTTCTTTGATTGGTTGTTTGTTTGTTATGTTTTGTCTGTATGTCAATGTTTCTCACTGTGGGTGCTTCTGTGGGCTTGTGTGTCTAGTACCCCTTGTACGAGAGTATTAGCCCATTTGCTCTCAATGTGATTGGTGTTGTAAATGTTTTCCTTACCACCTTGATCGTTCAGTCCACCCCCTACCCCGGATTGGAAGTCTAGAACTCCAACTCATTCAGAATCCAGATTATCTGCATTTACAATTGGTCCAGAACTCTTGAACTATAAAGGCTGCAGTCACTGCCCCAGTTTCTACATGGAGAGCTGGTCAACCACAACCGTAGAAGTTTCCAGTCCAATTTCACTGAACTGCTCATATAGCTAAAAACTGAAAAACAAATATGGGGGCGGAACCAGCAGAAAAACTCTGGCAACATGAATAAACAGAATGGTGCAACTCCCCCCAAAAATGACAAACCATCCAATCCAGACTATCCCATCGACAGATAGCGGAGATGTCCGAAATCGAATTCAGACCTGGATTGCAAACAAGATTAATAAAATGGAAACAAAGATGGAGGTAGAGATTATAGGATTAAATCAGAAGATGTCTCAAGAATTCAACCAATTCAAAGACAAAATGACCAAAGATCTCGACACATTGAGAAAAGAAGTTGCAACCCTCAAAGATATGAGAAATACAGTAGAAGCCCTCAGCAACAGAATAGAGCAAGCAGAAGAAAGGATTTCTGACACCGAAGACAGAGATTTTGAATGCTCCCAAATGCTCAAAGAGATAGAGAAATGGAAGGCAAAAACGTATCATTCTCTCAAAGAGCTCTGTGATAACTCAAAGAAAACCAATATTCGTCTTATAGGGATACCTGAAAGTGACGAACTGGCTTCACATGACAGAGTCCCTTCTTCTTGAGATTATGAAAGAGAATTTTCCAGACATACCTAGAGACTCTGAAATTCAGATAGCAGATAGTTTCAGAACCCCAGCACGATTTAACCCGAATAAGACATCCCCCAGGCACATTGTAGTTAATTTCACAAAAGTTAATATGAAGGAGAAGATTCTAAAAGCAGCCAGACGCAAGAAATCCATTACATACAAGGGGAAGAATATTACAATAACTGCAGATGTCTCTGCTCAAACATTCCAAGCTACAAGGGAATGGACTTCGACCATAAACCTCCTAAAACAAAATAACTTCCAACCCAGGATCCTCTATCCAGCCAAACTGAGTTTCATTTATGATGGAGAAATTAAATACCTTAACGACATCCATAAGCTGAAGAAATTTGCTATAACCAAACCAGCTCTCCAGTATATCCTCAGACCTATCCTCCATAAC